>JAEBDU010013219.1:2977295-3105660 GCA_016802625.1 Heliconius numata
CTGTTTTCGTTTTATCGTTGCTTCCTGGGACACCCTGTATATATATATTAATTAAGTGCTTTGGTAAAATAAAACAAGTTAAGCCGTAAATTCAGTTACTTGTACATTCTAGTACACGGTTGATTCTATTCAGCCAATCAAGTGTAATTTGTATGCACCGTCGACGCCCGAGTTAAAGATTAGGCGTTTTATCAATGCAGCTTCCCTAACTGTTCAAAGTAGAAAGTAATTATATTGCAGTACTTATTCCTTTAAAGCTTTAATCTGTTTTACATCGTTACTTATATAATATTGTTTATTTAGATATTTATTTTAGATACACTGTATATTCCGTATATAGGCAGCTAGTGTTGACATTCCGTTCCCGACTTTTCGTGTTGAGTACCGGTACTCACACGCTTTGTCTCGTCAGAAGAGTAAAATTGAAATTAAATAAAATTAAATCAGAATAAAGAAATAAGAATTAAATCAGAAAAATGAATATATTAAGAAATAATAATCCATTCCCTCGAGTGGGGATCGAACCCACAACTGTCGCGTCACACTGCCTCAAGTCCAAAGTTCAATTCCCGTCCACAAGTTCGCTTATCTAGTAATCATATAAAAGTATGAACAAAATATAAAAACTACTTTATTCATCATTAGATGATGGATTCCCCCATTATCTAATAGCAAATACTAATCAAAATGAAATAATTAAAAGTACCAATCTAAAACTAAAAATAAAAATGAAAAAATGCAGTAAGTTAATTCATAGTACCACAAACGCGTTCATTCCGTTAGCGTTGCATTAAAAAACGAGATGAAATATCTCCGCAACCAATAGAGTGAAGCCTTTTCGAATGAAGATATTACTGTAATGGATTCCTAGCGAGGTTCAAAAAAGTTCATCATCGGTGAAAGGTGAATGGAATTACTCGTACAGTCTAAGCACAATGCGCTGGATTTTAGCTTTGATGCTGATTGCCCGTTGCATTTGCTATGGAAAATACGTATTGGAAAATATTCGCATAAATAACAAAAATGGAGAAAAAATTGTGGATTGTGGTTCAATGGTTGTAGAAACGTTGTATTCTGCCTATCTGCTATAGCAGAGTAGAAGTAAAGAGAACCGAGTGTTAAGACATTCCATTTACAAATTTCCGCCGATTTTTCAAACATTGCATGTTAAGTGGCGGAATTGAACGTCGTCGTCTTGTGCTGTCCCGCGAGTGAGAATCTAACTCATAAACGCCGCGTTTACTATTACACGCTTGTGCCGTATTCGTCTACTATGTATCTAATCTGAAGGCAAAATGTACTGAAAAAGATATAGTTTGCGTTCAAGATTAAATTTACTACAAAGATGAGTTAGGTTAGGTAAAAGTGAGGTAAACTAAATATAAATTCATTATTTTCAATCAGGCACAATTAAACTAATAGATTATTTCTAAACAACCTATATACATATACATAATTTCCATTCAACAGCATTACAAAAGGATAGGAATGCATGGAGTAAACTCTCATCACGTTTAATATGATTATCTTGCACCAACATTCACTAAACTACGGTATTTCCAACAAAGGGAGAGCTGATTACGCAGAAATCAACACTGCATCAATTATATAGGACACTATTTAGGGAGAAACAGACTGCGTTAAAATGCAAATCAGTTTCCGGTTCTATTGTGCGCGATGGACGTATATCTCTCATAATACTATTGTAGCTAGGGTTAGGCTTTTAATGCTTAGAGCGACTAGCGAGTATTGTATTTCTTTTAAATGGATCAAAAATATATTATAAGAGTACAATTTTCTGTGTAACTACTATAATTTAAATTAATTTAATTGGTTTTGTAATGTAATTAAGTTGTTTTTTCATTATTTTTGATGGAAAAAGACAAGGAAAACGAGCGTACGGATCACCTGATGCTACATGTGAGCTACAGGTGCATTGCCGGCGCTTAAGGTGGAGAAAGACACGCTTTTCGAAGGTACCCAGGTCGTATTGACCTGGAAACGCTGTCGCAGGTAGACCATTCCGCAGTTGCGTGGTGCGTGCAAAGATGTTCCTACGAAACTGCACAGTGGTGGAGTGCCACGTATACAGGTGGTGTGGATGGTACTAGGGTTTGTGATGGACTGTGCTTTTAGAAAATTCTTCGGCAGATAACAGGTTAAAATTTTTTTCAGAATACTCCCCATAATAAATGCATGTAATTAATTTCGCAACCCAATCCACAATATTGTCTATTTTCAAGAGGAACATAGAGAAATCTGTCACTAAAATCCATCTGCATAAAAATAGGCTATTTTTAACGAAAGAACCTTATTTTCCCGCTGTACGCGTAAGTTCAGTACACAAGTAAGCCACAATTGTATAAGAGATTTAATGCAGGCTAACTCTCAAGAGGTACTCCAACAAAATCAACATAATCCGTAGAGAAAAATTGCCAAACGCTATCCACCCGTCCATATCCACACCATATTTTCCGCATATAAATTAACTCATAACTCAACAGAATATCCAGGTCAAGCTCCGCTAAATCATTTGTGTACGAGGTGAAGACTCCAGTTATTTCCGTTTACACGTAAAATGTAGTTGTTTAATATTTTCTCGCAAAAAAAAAAATCCTATGGCTTTGTGAAGGAGTTTCAATAAAAGAGGCTTCAAATTTATCCTGTACAGCAAGATGATCAGCAGGAGCAGTGGAAACCAAGTGTAAAATTGTTCCCCACGCATCGTCCCATTTTAGAGACTTACATATTAGCGACCCGCACGAGATATCGCACAATATTTAGTCTTGTTATCTGAATAAAAAAAATAAAAATATTTCATTGTCTCGTGTGGGAATTGAACCCATACCCATCACGTTTTTAATCAGACACCCAAGATAATGGATTAATGGTAAAACACACTAGAGGACAAACAGACAATTACTAAATTGAGACGAGTTAAGCTGTCCCCACTTTACAACAAAGTTACGGGGCTCGGGCGGCCAATTAATTTTGTTTCACGTTCTGTTTTAGTCGTACTCGTAGATGTTTTGGGATATTCCGTTATGACTTCGTAGGGACTTGTGTGAGTGATTAAGTTTTTTTGTATATTTTGGTAATTTTCTGGAATTTAGATATTTTTTTGTTTAAAAATTGCAAAATAAAAAATAAACCTAGCCTAATTTATAGTGCTTGCGGATAGAAATAGATCATTTATACTTATCTTTTAATTATGTATTAGAGATATTATGTTTGTTTATAATTGAACGAACAAAAATGTGGTATGCCGTTTACTCTTTACAAAGTAAATAGGCAATTAAAATAACTGAATTGATTCCATAAAATACATTAATTACAAAATATTCGTTCACTATAATTCGTTCATTATACTATTAAAATTTAGTAATTTATTTCATAATCACAATATGAGCTTTCAATCGAATATTGAAGCGGTCGAGCGGCACAGTGTATAACTGCAAATATGACGTTTGTGGGTTCGATTTCCACCCAGAAGAATGTGTTATTTTCAAACCCTCTCTCTAATAAAGATAAAGTGCGTTAAGTTCCGCCACTCACCACGCAATATCTCGTAAATCGAAAGGACTTTTACTTAGGTAACGGAGTAACTTAACACTACTTTTGCCTACCCTGTAAGAAAAGAGAAGTCAACATACAACATTGATCAAAATCTTAAATATTAACCTAAACTTTTAGATAGAATTACATAAATTCAAGAGATAAAACCCCAAGACTTCCTTTCAGCCGTCCGTCCGTCGCCACTCCATACATTGTTACCAGCCTCAAGTGGGGTCCGTGCCTCATTATTTTTTAAGCAAAGCATTTGCAACACAGCGGTTTCGCGAGCGGTCGAGCTCTTTTTAACGCTGAACCTTTTATTATATGCCAAAGTAAAATTATCCGGAACGAAACTTATAAGCATGAACTAAGTGTATGTTGTTAAGTTGTTAGTGATATAGTTTACGAGGCCATTGGTGGCGCAAAGGCACACGCGTACGACTGTAACGACAGTTCGTGGGTTCAATTCTCACTGGAGGAAATTAAATATTTAATATTTTCATTTCCACGCCCTTGTAACTAAGCAAAGAGCGGCGTTGACTTCTTCCACTCAACATGAAATGCCTCTAGAATTTTAAGTTCCTAGATTCCCTCGGCTCACTCTGGTATGTGCGTAAAGTTAAAATTTCGCTAATAATATCATAATTAAATATAAACGCTGTAGGTATTACCATTTCACGATGGAAGTAACTTAATTGCCTCGTACCCAATTATACAAAACAAGATTCTCTAAAACCATAGCTAAATAAACCAATTTTGTTATATAATTTGAATAAGTTCTACATTATTACTGTAATATTTTTTATATAAATTTTAATTTCAAAGCTGTCGTTACTCAGTGACACAAACGTGCGACTGTAAAACGCGACAGTTGTGGGTTCAATTTCCAATTGAGGAAAATATTTAATTATTTGATATATTCGTTTCTTCGTTCTGGTAACGAGGCAAAATTCTCCCTTGAGCTCCGCCAATCAATAGGCAATACCTCCTCATTTCGGCAGAAAATGGGTAACGGAAGTAGAAGTGGAAACAAAGTGATCCCATAAGGATTTCATTTTTACTTTTAAACTTATAAACCTAGTGTTAACACACTCCGTCCCACACTTTCCGCCGAATTTTCTACGCGTTGAGTAGCGGAACTAAATAAACGAAATTTACTTATGTAATAAAAATATTTATAAGAAGTTCCGATTGACCTACAACCATAGCCAATCGATTAAATCCTGCAATTTATTAAAGAAAGAAATCCAATGAGTTTTAATTTTCAATAAACCGTCTATTGTATGTACAGTTGCCTCAGAGTTCAAAGCACGGATTCCAATCAGGCCACTATCTTTAAAGACGAACAAAAGAATAAAAATCACTGAAGACGAGAAAAATGATCCCGATAGAAGATGCAATTCTTATTTAAAAGAACCGCCTGAGGTTGAAGTGTCGGCTAAATTATGTAGCGGAATAAAAACTGAACAGAACAAAAGGTTTTGTGAATCGTTTAGTAATGAACGATCTGTTTTGTAGGTAAAGGTTTTTGAAATACTTTTTTAAGTATTGGTTTCGTTTTTTTTTTCGGATTCATGCTGTATCCTGTAGGGTAGGCTTAGGGAACCTAGTGTTAAGATACTCCGTTCCCCACTTTCCACTAAACTTTCGAGGAATTGCGTGTTGAGTGGCGGATACACACTTATGCTTCAATGCATGAAAAACGGAAAAGTAAGTGACTCATTTTTTTCTGTTATAAATAACTGTAGACTTGGATATTTAATATTAATTTCAGCTTGTTACCTCCAAAATGATCTTCACAGACAAACGGACAACAAAATTATACTATAAGGGTTCTGTTAATTCTTTTTAAGTACGCAACTTTAAGACTTTTTCATACAAACGTACCTAGTAAAAATATTTGCATATACTGACTTCTTCTCCACTTTCCGTCTAGCAACTAAGAGGACCCAACGCCAAAATATTATAAATCAAATAAAAACTAATCAGGCTACTATAAAATTTATTCATTGAATTTGGCTTAGTTTTTCAAAGTCCACATTCTATTACGTTATATCAAAAAAGCGTTATTTTTGAGGTTTTAGATTAAGGAGAAAACGTAGCGGGGTCGTGCCGCAGAATTAATGAGGTGATTTGTCTGCGGCTACATTGAAGGCATCAGGTATTCAAATTGAAAAGAATTTACTTTATTGGAGCCTAGCAGTTGGGTTCAAGGTCTCTATTATACTTTTATATAAGGACAATATGGTTTATAAAGTAGATAAGGAGTATATAGATAGAATTGAGTTAATTCAATAGAGTTTTTTTTATTTTCAGCATCACGCTATATCCCGCACACAGCAGGGTACGCAGCAGGAATCTAGTGCTCATACACTCTGCTTTCCATCCAGGTACTACGACCCGCTCTACCTTGCCAGCCAGATTTATTTAATGGCGTAAAGGCGTATTATGAGGTCGTCGTAGCGCAGTAGCAGCGAACTTCCTCGCTCTAGTAACGAGGCAAAGCGCGGCGATGAGTTTAGCCACTCAACACTCAATACGTACGAATACGACGGGAAGTGGTGAAAAGAAGTATCTTAACGGGAAGGAAGTTCTTGACACTAGGTTTCAAGGTTGCCTCTACCTACTATGCTATGGTCCGTATACAGCGTGACGCCAAAAAAAAATGAAAATAAATATTGAACCTTGACCTACTTCTTTTTATATTTAAATACTTGAGATATTATGTATGACAAAAAATACATTAAGCAGGATTTATGCATACTAAGATACAACAAAACGAAATAAATTACTAAAAATTGCATTTCAATTGCTATCACTTTACAAACCAAACGAGGGTGCACTAATGTGTTCTAGAAACATTATTTACTATCTTTGTCTCTCTCATATAATTTGGTGAAGGTGTGAACGGGACACAAAATATAATGAAAATCACATTAACTTTCATCCACGACACTTGCGGTTGCGGGCTGTACAATATTAATACTGAAAAGTTTATGGCTTATCGGCTCGTAAAATATTTGCTGATTTTATACTCTCTGTTTTTTTTTGCGATGGAGTTGCTAAGTATCTAACTGTACAAAATACATTTAAAACAGGTACTAAGTTCGATTCCTACACAAAAAATGGTAAATATTGAAAGTATTTTTGTTTGAAGAATGAAGAACGTGCTCATGTGGTTTGGACACGCCGAAAGATAGTCAAGTTTGATTTCCACAATTGTTGTCATTTTCCAAGTGTGGTAAGACAAAAGGAAAATGAAGAAGTATCTGGACATTTTTTTCTTTGCGGGATAAGCGGGATAAGCATCCCGCTTTTTGAAATAAATTGTGAAATGTTACCCTATAACCATAGCGTAATTCCAGTCGTTATGTAAGCAATAAGGAAGTAGGCATATATTTTATTAAAATGGTTTTATTTAACATTGCCGTTTCAAAGATAATGGATTACACCCTCGGGCTTTGTTTACACTTAGTAGATATAACAGGAAATATAATAATAATTTTGACCCTTTTGCTATGAGGAAACAAAGTTTACACCATTTTTTTTTATATTTAACTAAGGAGCTTTCTCTTCTGTATTTTTTCAAAATCAAATATTTTTTTGTATTATTGCATTTTGATCGTTGATTTCTTGATATTTGTATAAAAATTTACCAAACAACCTCTTCAGTTTAATTTCCCATAGAAAAGCTTCAACAAGAAAATGAAATGAAATACCTTCTATAATATTGATTAGCAACATTTCCTTAATTTGATGGAAAACGGAGGTTCCGCATTTTCTGCTGACTTGTAACTAGGTTATACTAGGTTCCCTCTACATACCTTGTTGTGTGTGAGATACAGCGTAAAGCTGGATTCTTTAATATATGATTGAGTCTTTCCATTTCACAAAAAAGAATTTCTAGATTATTTTAAAAATATACAAAAATAAACATATTTGTTTGTATATTACTTAACTGACTATATTTCTTACTGATGTACTATATTTCTTTCTTATTTATTTATATTTTACTTTCAAGCAGTGAAAAATATTCTGCAAAAACATCAATGCCAGCCAGAATCCTTTGTAATTCAGATTCTAAAGATAAATAAAAACTTTACGTAACTTGATTATCATAACAATGTAAGACAACATATAAACATATCTAAAGCGAATTATTTCAAATTTCATGAAAGGAGTAAGTTGATACGTATTACGATCAATCCATACCTATATTATAAATTCGAAAGTAACTCTGTCTGTCTGTCTGTCTGTCTTTTACGCAATCAGGGCCAAACCGCTAATTTCATTGTGATAAAATACACATATAGAGATACTTGAGGGTCTCGGGATGAACATAGGATACTTTTTTTTCTCATATTTGTAATATTTTCGATATATACCAATATATTAAAATACTTATTAATTTGACATGCAATTTATTCCGCCATGTTAATAACAACCGTCGTTGCTAAGCACCGATTTGCAAAGTTTGTTGTTAGAAAACGTCACCCAAAATGAGCTTGCTTAACGCATCTCGCTATTAAAAACTGAAAATAATTTCATAAATATATTTAATAAATATTCGTATAGTTCAAGCGGGCGTAGCCGCATACGGGTCCACTAGTAATATAATAATATAGTAAAATGTTTTACACATATAGCAGGCTTGCCAGAGATCACTTAGTGTCGAGACACTCCGTTCTGTCAATTATCGAGACAACATCTATGTCGGGTTTTAGTTTATAACCAAAGCAAGGAAATGAAATTAATTCACTCTCCCGTGTGGGAGTCGAACTCACAATCGCTGCCTTTTACAGACAAACGCTGTGCAACTGTGTTACGACCACCTTAAAATTAAGGGCACAGTAGTTTATATATTAATATTAATGTATATAGAAATACCTATAACCAACAATCACCTATCGACTGGGACAAACAAGTTTTCTATTAAAAAGAAAAATAACCGACATCAAAAAGGGAGTCCTCAACGCAATCCAATAATAATAAAAACCGCCATAAAACGTGTATTATTTATCGTCCACTGTAGACCGTAGTCAACTCGAAAGAGTAATGGCCCCACAAATGTTACCGCTAAGCTAATCTAACAGAGCAGCGATTTATGTTTTGTAAGAAATATGTTTGGCTATTTTGTCAGCGGATTTTACTGTCTATTTATAGATAGATCCTGGTCTTTTGTCCAAAAGTATATGGCACAAATCAATCTTTTTGGTTTTGTATTGGTTCTGTATTTTTTCTGTCTTTTAATGGTTTAATAGTGATCTCTTTTATTATTTCTGAAATCATGACATTAGCTATTACTAACTTGTACTCATTTTTTACTAATTTGGATCGAAAATGAGATACGATACGGTCTTGATGGAATCGGAATAATGGTAAAATTCCAGGTTTCCTCTGCCTACCCTGCTCTCACTGCGGGATACAGAGTGACTCAAAAAAATAATACGGAAGTAACAGGTTTTCTTTTATAGTTCTATATATTTTTTTGTACATAAAAAAAATCTTTGGTTATATTAAACTTCACCTCATTTTATCTCAGTCTGGCAACATAAACAATTTTAACAAACTTTCGCCACTCATCCTTTTTAATTATAGGCTGAAACTTTTCAAGCATGCCTACGTACATAATAGAGAAGCAACGATGCCTGTTTTTGTATATACAATTAATTTTTCTGAAATTTGTTAAGTGGAATCGTGTTTTTGTTAGCTTTGAAGTTCGTGTTCAGCTAAATTTTCAATTGTTTTATTTCATAGTTCTTTTAACTAATTATTTTGAATGAAAACCTGTTTTCTGTTTAAGTCAGTCGTTGGGGCACAAAAGTATTACTGTAAAAGCAACAGATTGAGGTTTCAATTCTCCCTCGTGGAAAAGAAATATTCAATATCTTCATTTCTTCGCTCTGGTGTTGAGGCAAAGCTCGGCGCTGAGTTCCGCCACTCAACATGTAGTGCCTCTAGAATTCGGTGAAAAATGGGCAAGTAGAATATCTTAACACTAAGTTCCCTCTGCCTACAGAGGTATACAGCGTGATAAAAAATCTGTAGTTCTTGAGTAAAATGCGATTAATTAAGCGAACATTTAAGATGTTGGTAATATTGTAGATAAAGGTAAAATAATTGGTACACTCAAACACTAAACTAAAAAAAACACACATTTTGAAATAACAACGCACATATTTCAAGCATCCATGTGTTAAAGTTTCACGACTTCTTAAATTTTGGAGCTAACAAAGGAACATTCAATTTATCATGCCAAATGGTAAAGATGCGAACTTTCTTACAATAATGTAGGTACTCTTATTTAGGAAAACTTTTGTAGAAATGGCAACCCTGTTTACCTTCGCACACTTATGTGTAGAGTAAGAGTGGGTGGAAGTGCTTTACGGTTAATGATATGTGAATTTTTATTTTCATTCTTCGATCTGATGTCGAGACAAAGTGCAGCGTTGAATTCCGCAATGCAAAATGTCTCGATAATTCGGCGGAAAATGAGTAACGGAGTGTTTTAACTCTACCCTGCTGTAAGAGGGATGTAGAGTGAAGCAGATATTAAAACAAGCTACTTTATTCCCCGCACCATGAAGTTCATCCCATGGGATGTCTGCCAATTTCACTGCGATTCGCTGTAACAGTATAGCGTTAACAGGTATCGCGTTTTAAATACTGTTCAAATGTTTTTGTTTTTATTAGCATACGACATGAGAGAAGACACTCCCTACTCCCAGTTGGCCCCATATTTCTTTGCCTTAATTTCAAACTTTCGCGTATTGAGTGGGGGAACTCAATGAATTGCTACGAGTACATACATATGTGTTGTCAGAGCGAAAAATTAGATTTTTTTAATGTTTACTTTATTAAAAATAATTCAATTTACTGACTATAAGATAACTAATTTAGAAATAAATAAAAAAAATCCATATAACAAATTACTAATAATAAAACACCCAAAGAAAAAAAACAGGCATATATAACTTTACCATTTGTAATTCCATCTAGTCTTAGGTAAAATAATGGGAATTCTTGGTGTATATAAGTTTTCCTCTTCCGAAGAAAACTTACTTTTATTTCTAAGTAACCTCCTTTGTTGTAATGTTTATGTTCGTCCTGTAATAAACTGTAAGTAAAGTATAGCGATCTTAAATTACAAAGACAATAGTGAGACATCCAGCGATTTGTGGTGCTATCTAATAGATTGTAACGATCGTATTTCCGATATAGAATCACGGAATATAGGAGGAAGGAATCACGGAGGAAGTTTATGATGAATTTGTAAGGGCGAATGTAGACGCGACGGTTGTGGGATCGATTCCCACTCGGACCAAAGATATATTTATTTTTGTCATTTCCTCGTTCTGGTTACAAGACAAAGCGAAAGCGGCGCTGGGTTTCGCAGCTCAATAAGGAATGTCTGGCGGTATTTGAGGAACTGCTGCTATATGCTCCTGAATACAGTGTGCTAACTTTTTTTTTCATCTACTTTTTTAGATTTTGAAAATGTTATATAAGTATATTTTTTAATATACCACCGATAAAGTTTCTGGTGTACTATTTTAACTCGTGTATGAAAGTTATTTGTGTTCACACTATAAAAGTTTGTTCCATTCTGTTCTAGACAGGTGTTTATTGGATTCTTTTTACTAAATATATGTAGGTAATAGTAAATATGTTTGGCTAAGGGTTTAAAAAAGGAAGACTAGGCAAAACTTTTAAAATAAATATCTATATAAGACCTCAAATTTATGTGTCGGAATTTAACGCCGCGATTAGATACCACCGCCTTGCCTGATGATATTATGTATTTCAATATATAAAAATTTATTAAAATTCATTTACAACAGAAACTTCACTTTATCTCAAGCTCTCATATTAAATTGGTAGATATAATATTATTTTTTACTCTACAAATTAAAAAAAAACGCAAAAAAATAATAAAAATATATTAAAAACAAAGCAAACAAGACAGTCGATTTAAATTATAAACAAATACTGCACGTAATGGCCGCCAGAAAATCCCATGACCTATAAACAACGTGATATAAACACTTTTATCGGCAAATTGAGATTGACAAATGACAAGGAGCGAAGAAAAGATTTATCGTGGAAAATGTTGCAATAAAACGTTTCTGAAGTCAAGAAACACACGCAACGCAAATAGATGGGAGATTTTGTGACATACGGTAATTGAAACTCGAATTGTATGTAAATTTGTGAGATTTATATATATTTTTTATACATATAGTAAAGAGGTAGAGGTAGTTAGGTAGGGTAGAAAGAAATTAGTGTTAAGATAAGACTTTGTTTCGCACTTTCTGCCCAATTATTAAGAATATTACGTGTTAAGTGGTAGAACTCAACGCTGCGGTTTGCCTCGGTACCAAAACAAAAAATGGAAATATTAAATATTTAATTTCCCCGAGTGGGAGTTCAACTCACTACCTATCGCTTTGACAGACACACGCTTGTGCACTTGCGCCACGACTACCCGCAATATTCTCTTTTGACACAGTTATTATCTGTCCCATCATCTTCTAAGCTTACAAAGTAGAAAACCACTAGTATAGATCTCTATTACTATTCTTGAAAATCTATTCTTGCAAGTAAAAACGGATTTCTCGAAATTCATAGGGGAACGTTCAGCATTTTAAAGTCCACGCAAACGAAGCTGTAACGAAGCTATATAATTATAGCCTACAGCTTCTTTAACCCGTACCGTACTTTATAATTGTAAAATGTATGTTTAAGAATTTTTAATTTTTAATAAATTATTGGCAATGTTTTAAATATACTGGGATATTATGTTAATAGTTTTAAGCTACTCTACTAAAATGTTTATTGTTAACATAAGTTTTACTTTTAGAAAAACAAAGACTTTTTCTAAACTATTTATTGTCTGGTAACTTAAGGATACACTTATAATTGTATAATCGCTATAATATTATTCCATTTTCACAGTTTTGTTTCGAGTTTTGCCAAACTTGGGCAATTCGCTTTTGTATGCTTATTTTTTTTCTCTAATTTATTGCTATTGGAGTTTTTATCGGACGCTCAATTATCCAATTGGCATGAAATTTGCGTACATTTAACGTTTATTTCCATTTTTATGTTCACTTTTATACTATTTTCTGTGGATAGAAATAAAATTATATTAAATTTTATTATTATACAAGGCCGTCGTGGCATAGCGACTGACTATAAAGGGGTTCGATTTCCATTCTAAAAAAATGTTATTTCCTTATGTTACTTCCTTGTTCTGGTAACAAAACAAAGCGCCACTCAAAAAAGAATATCTCGAAAATTATGCGGTGCTTGGGGGAATGGAGTGACTTAGCACACTCACCTCTGCCTACGCAGGGTTGGCAGAATAACAACGTGGAAAAAAATAATGTATAAGAATAAATATTAATATAAAACATTTAAAACAAAACATTTTAATATTAAATACAACCACCTATGAGAGACAATCAAATCTACATATATTAAATGAGTACTTTTGTATGTTTTTAAAACTTCAAGGTGTAAAATAGACAATGCTTTTCTTATTTCAATCTTAGTCTCGACTCAACTTTCTAAGTCCTTGAGTTTTGTATAATATGTATTATGTGTCTGTCACTCAATAATATAAAAAAAACGTAGCTATATATAGCAAAAATAATAAATTATAATCCACATACAATAACAATATGACAAATAAAATATTACTTAGCTCGCAAAAACATTGAAAAAGTAACATTTTCGTTGGCCGTGTGTATCGACAGACGTTTGATTGATTGATGTACGCAGCGCCTTTAACGGGAATGTGTAGCGAGAAGTCATAATTTATGTGAGCTTTGAAAAGCTAGCACTCGAGCTTAGGCTGTAGTGGCCACAATCACGTAGACAATTGGTGAAAAATATATTTCAGATGAGCCGTAGTAGCTCAGCGGAACAGCATCCGAGAAAGTGACGGTTGTGGGTTCGATCTCCCTCGGAGGAAGGATTTTTTTTCATGGAGCAAACCAAACCAAACGAGGTGTTGGGGTCAATCTTTTAGTACATAATGTCTCGAAAATTGGACTGAAGTTGTCTCAATACCAAATTTTTTTAGTCTACCTTATAAAAAAATTATAGTATTTATGTATTTCCATAAAAAATACCTCATTTTTAACCGACTTCTGTAAGAAAAGGAGGTTATCAATTCGACTGTTATTTTTTTTTTTTTTATGTTTGTTACCTGATAACTTTTGACTGCTTTTGAAATTTTTTTTTTGTTTGAAAGGTGAAGCTTCCCGAATGGTCCCATTTTTTTTTGGTCCATGTCTGACTATGATATCTATGAGAAAATCACATAAGTCTTAAATTTGCATTAGGTATGTGCGCGACAAATAGACGAATAACTCAATGTCGCGCCAACCGATTTTGATGATGCTTTTTTTATTTGAAAGGATACACTTCAAGGATAATTTGGTCAAAGTTTGGTTAGGTTCCCATTATGGAATCCGGTGAAAATTGAGAGAGAGAGTAAAACTTTATTAAACGTGATATTAGAGAAATAATATTATTTTTTACTCTAGAAATGTAAAAAATATATTAAAAACAAAGCAGTCGATTTAAATTATAAACAAATATCGTACGTAATGGCCGCCAGAAATCCCATGACCTATAAACAACGTGATATAAACACTTTTATCGGCAAATTGAGATTGACAAATGACAAGGAGCAAAGAAAAGATTTATCGTGGAAAATGTTGCAATAAAACGTTTCTGAAGTCAAGAAACACACGCAAATAGATGGGAGATTTTGTGACATACGGTAATTGAAACTCGAATTGTATGTAAATTTGTAATATATCTATATAATTTTTATACATGTAGTAAAGAGGTAGAAGTATGTAGGTAGGGTAGAAAGAAATTAGTGTTAAGATAAGACTTTGTTTCGCTCTTTCTGCCCAATTATCAAGGTTATTGCGTGTTAAGTGGTGGAACTCAACGCTGCGGTTTGTCTTGTTACTAAAAATAAAAATAAAACAATATATGACGTATTCTTGATATATATGTATACGACCGCCTAAAAATATTTTTTTTACTTGCCGTGTCGGTTATTCGGTCACTAATGGGGGGATTGCTTAAGAAAAACATGAAGCACTTTGCTCCACATTTTCCACCGAATTCTGGAGGCATTGCGTGTTAAGTGGTATAACTCAACGTAGCGCTTTGCTTCCGTACCAGAACGAAGAAATGGAAATATTAAATATTTAATTTCACCGATGGAGTCCAACTCACTACCTATCGCTTTGACAGTCACACGCTTGTGCACTTGCGCCACGACTATCCTCAATATTCTCTTTTGACACTGTTATTATCTGTCCCATCATCTTCTAAGCTTACAAAGTAGAAAATCACTAGTATAGATCTCTATTACTATTCTTGAAAATCTATTACCTGCAAGGCAAGTAAAAAGGGATTTCTCGAAATTCATAGGGGAACGTTCAGCGTTTTAAAGTCCAAGCAAACGAAGCTGTAACGAAGCTATATAATTATAGCCTACAGCTTCCTTAACCCGTACCGTACTTTATAATTGTAAAATGTATGTTTAAGAATTTTTCATTTTTAATAAATTATTGGCAATGTTTTAAAAATATTGGGATATTGTGTTAATAGTTTTAATAAAGCTATACTACTAAAATGTTTATTGTTAACATAAGTTTTACTTTTAGAAGTTCTTCTAAAGACTTTTTCTTAACTATTTATTGTCTGGTAACTTAAGTATACACTTATAATTGTATAATCGCTATAATATTATTCCATTTTCACAGTTTTGTTTCGAGTTTTGCCAAACTTGGGCAATTCGCTTTTGTATGCTTATTTTTTTTCTCTAATTTATTGCTATTGGAGTTTTTATCGGACGCTCAATTATCCAATTGGCATGAAATTTGCGTACATTTAACGTTTATTTCCATTTTTATGTTCACTTTTATACTATTTTTTGTGGATAGAAATAAAATTATATTAAATTTTATTATAATACAAGGCCGTCGTGGCATAGCGATTGACTGTAATGCGGTTCGATTTCCATTCTAAAAAAATATTATTTTACTTCCTCGTTCTGGTAACAAAACAAAGCGCCACTCATAATAGAAGATCTCGAAAATTATGCGGTACTTGGGGGAATAGAGTGACTTAGCACTAGTTTACCCCTGCCTACGCAGGTTGGCAGAATATCAACGTGGAATAAAATAATGCATAAGAAAAAATATTAATATTTAAAACATAACATTTTAATATTAAATACAACCATCCATGGGGGAAAAAAAATATTATTATTATTTTTTTTAATTCTACTATTATTAAATGCGTATTTTTGTATATTTTTAAAACTTAAAGGTGTAAAATAGACAATACTTTTCTTATTTCAATCTTAGTCTCAACTTCTTAAGTTCTTGAGTTTTGTGTCTGTCACTGAATAATATAAAAAAACGTAGCTATATATAGACTAAGCAAATATAATAAATTATAATCCAAATACAATAACAATATGACAAATAAAATATTACTTAACTCCCAAAAAAACATTGAAAAAATAACATTTTCGTTGGCCGTGTGTATCGACAGACGTTTGATTGATTGATGTACGCAGCGCCTTTAACGGGAATGTGTAGCGAGAAGTCATAATTTATGTGAGCTTTGAAAAGCTACCACTCGAGCTTAGGCTGTAGTGGCCACAATCACGTAGACAATTGGTGAAAAATTAGTGGTGAAAAATATATTTCAGATCAGCCGTAGTAGGTCAACGGAACAGCATCCGAGAAAGTGACGGTTGTGGGTTCGATTCTCACTCGGAGGATTTTTTTTCATGAACTCGCTCTGGTAAGTAACAAGCCCAAACGGTGTTGGGGTCCGTCGTTTGGTACATAATGTCTCGAAAACTGAACTGAAGTTGTCTCTATACCAGATTTTTTTTATCTACCTTGTAAAAAAAATATAATATGTAGGTACATACATTTGCATAAAAATTACATCATTTTATTATGTCTGCTAAGTTAGAAAAAGGAAGAAAAGTGGGAGGGCGTTTCTTCTCACTTAATTTATATATAGACTCATTTGTAAATTGAATTATATTCATCGTTGTTCACCATTCTTATTCTCTTAGTATATTATGAGAATGCTAAGAATACGTGATGTATGATGAAACTCATATATCTTACTAATTAAGAGAAGAATACGGAGCAAACGGAGTGACTTAACCTTAGGGTACTTCCTTCCGCGTAAAAGTTATTCTTTACATTCCTTATGTCATTGGACATACTATTGTAAAAAAAAAAAAAATTAAATCAGCTTCACGCTGTATCCCACATATTGCGAAGTAGCCAGAGGGAAACTAACACTAGGTTCCCTCTGCCTCCATTTCCGCTGAATTTTTGAGGCATTGTGTATTAAGTGGCAGAAGTTAATGCCGCACTTTTCCTTCGTACCAAAGGCAAGAAACGAAAATATTAATTAATAATAATTAATTCCGACTGGGAATCGAAACCACAACCAACGCATTTACAGCCACATAGTTGTGCTGCACCACGACGACCTTTAGTCCATTTAATACTAAATATACCAAAAACACACTACACTCGCAAAATATACGCAAAAACAATATTTGATTGATTAATGCAAGCAACGCCTTTAGTGAGAACGTATAGTATAGGGGGAGGTTGTAATTTATGAGTTTTATGAAAAGCGCGTTCCTCGTTCAACAACCGCTCGACGATATTGATTACTAATGAATGATATAACGTTACTGCAACCGTTACTTTTACACTGCAAAAGGTTTTTAAAAAAGCTTTCATAGTCTTTCTGCAGTTATGTAGTAATAGGCGGTTAGCACTGATTGCGTTTATGCTAAAATGTTAGTTTTTTTTTTGCATTAATATTGTACTTTTTTAGAATTTCTTACCTTTTAAGGAAAAAAGGAACCCATAAGATAACTTTGTTGCCTTTTGAAGTAATAATAATTTAGTAATAATTGAAGTGTATCATGCGACTGTAAACACAACAGGCTATGGGTTCGTTTAGCTCTAGAGGAAATTAAATATTTATTATAGAAAGACTAAAGCAATTATCAAATACTAAAGACTAGAGCTAAACTAATAACTAAAGAATAGAGCAAAAAATAAATAAAGAATTTGTATGTTATAAGCTTAATAAAATACTGCATAGTATTTTTAATATTCTAAAGAGATTTTTTATTGAAAACGTAATGAGAGATAGAAATAAATTATTTGAAATTCATCATTTTAAAATTTATTATACGATTCATAGAAAATAGAGGCCTATTTATTTTTTTATTTAAAAATAAATGAATATATAAAAAAAATCAGTGAGGCCAGTCATGGCGCAGGGGCAATTATAGGTGCGACAGGTTGTGGGTACGATTCCCACTCAAAGTATTTAATATTTGTATTTCTTCGCTCTAGCATCGAGACAAAAAGCGCGGCGTTGAGTTCCGACACTCGACACACAATGCCTCCAGAATTCGGCAGAAAGTGGAGAGCGGAGTGTATTAACATTAGACTCCCTACTCTATATGCGGGATACAGAGTAAAGCTGAAGAAAAAAATATAAAAAGCTCTTACCCATTCACATTTTTAATTGCACATTAAAATTCACAAAATGCATGTCCACACTTAAAATGGAAATTCATCGGCATCAGAAAATAAAAGCATAATCTAATCTACCCAATTACCCCAAATAAAAGGTCGTCCGTGACAAAAATCCAACAAAAATGCAAAAGTAGCATCGCTTGGAAACTTTTAAACAGCAAATTGGTACTTTAACTACTTTCTTGTTTAATAATACTGAGCTTAAAACAGTTCATAATATTATACTTGAAGGTTTATTTAAATAGTCGTAATAAGTTGAAAAAGTAAGGCTAATTTTGTACGTTTCATATTTTTAATTGCCTTAGCCTTAGTTTGTGACGTTGTGTTGGAGTTAAATTAAAAAATCAGCTGCACGCTGTATCTAGCACACAATAAGGTACAGGAAACTTAGTGTTAAGACACTACGCTCTCCATTTTCCGGTGAATTCTGCAGGCAAATTTACTGTCCAACATGAATGAAGTATAAAGAAATAGATTTTACTTAGAAAATATTTTACGTATAAAGACAATGATAAAAAGAGGAAACTTAGTGACAAGACCCTTCATTCTCCGCTTTCCAGTCAAATTCGAGACAGCATGTTTAGTGGCTGAGATCAACGGCGCAATCTTTTCTATCAGAGCGACTAAATGAAATAAATTAAAACTCCCGAACGGGAATCGAATCTACAACAATCGCGGCCTCCTTAAAGTACTTTTAAATAGTAAAAAAGAAATATCAACTACATAAAATTTACCAAACAATTTCTCATCAAAGCTTAAATACGAAGCGAAGCGAACCGAGGTAAATAACAGCCGCAAATAAAACTAAAACTAAAACAAAAATATCTACCATTCCTTTTATTATATTCCGTGAGTCCGCAAAGACATTGCTCCTTCCTCCTTTATTGTACTAATATTAAGACACTAAATTCTGAAGGCATAATAAATCGTAAATGGTGGGTCGTTATAGACACTCTTTTATTTACCTGCTTAATGTAATTGAGTGTGACTACGGTTTTATTAGAGTCTAACGACTGTGATGTTTATGTTTGATTCGTTTTCTTAGTTTTTATTTTTATTATGGGTAGTTGTAATTATGAAAATATATAATTCTTTGAAGGATAATTAAAATTTAAAAAATAATTAAATCAGCTTCACGCTGAATCCCGCACACAGCAGGATAAGCAGAAGGAGCTTAGTGTTAAGACACTTCGTTCTGCACTTTCGATATATTCTGCTATATGCGGGAACACTAAAGGAATTTTAAGCTTAACTATATTATCTTACTTTAATTAATTTTTAAAATATGCCCTTTCAATATTATGCTGATTTTATTATGCAATATTACGCTATTATGTTGATTTTCAAATTACCTTGACGATGGCGTTAAAAATTAAATTAATAAAATTGACATTATACGGATACGGATCTACGAAGTTATTCTAGTTTTTATTAATTAGGTTGACATAGGGAACGCCAAATAAATATATTGTACTAAAAGTGGCGGAACTAAACTCCACGCTTTTACATCTTGTTGTCGAACTTAATTAAATTTTTATCTTAATGTAAGGTGCTTCAAAACAATCCTTGTGTGACTATAAGCATTACAGGTAGTGGGTTCGATTACCATTTGAGTAAATATCGCTCTAGTGTCGAGGCAAAGAAATAATATATACAAGTAATACAATTTATCTTCTGACATGAAAGTATATAAAATAAAAACATTGCCTACAAATGCCTTTGCTTGTCTTATTAAGTAGAAAGCCCGGCTCTTAAATACAAGGGAAAATATTCTTGCGACGATAAAATTATTATTCCCCCGATAAGCGTTTTTTGTAATTCTGGAACCTTTTCTTATATGAGGGGGATTGAGGCCAGTCGTGGCGCTGGGCCACAAGTGTGTGACTGTAAACACAAGTGGTTGTGGGTTCGATCCCTAGTCGAAGAAATGAAATATTTACTAAAATTTATTTTTTAATTTTTTCTTTTATTTGAGTGATAAAAACTTAATAATTAAAACACTTAGTAATTCTTACATGTTCAAATAGCTTACAGTAAAGATTTTTATAAATATGCCCATAAAGTTGAGTGCCGTCTCATACTCGTAATCCGGCTACTTGCTATAAGAATTTTATTTTCGTAATAATATTTACTTTAGTTAATGTCACATCAACGGCGCTATGAAATATCAAATGAAATAGTGTAATAAAATTATATATATGCTTTTTATAAAGATATTATATACAGAGATATTTAAGTAGTGTCTCCACTCTCCTGCAACTAGTTTTTTTTTATATAATTAATGGCTATAACTCTCTCGCTCTCATCTCTCCTCTCGTACTTAAAAGAAAATTTAATGGAACAAATTTCCAAAACCAAAACTCTACGTATTCCTTCGGTCTCCATCTACAAATAAATTCGCAATAAAAAAACATATTCAGCGAAATAATCCTCTTGTAAACGATTCGTTTAACCGAACGAACTACAAATAAGGGTACTACAAGCGCTCATACGGTAATGACGTTTGATCTTGCCATGCTAACAATGTTGGGTTACGTAAATTTTTGGTGGAATTGTGGAATTTTTTTTCCTTTATAATTTACGCTTTCCCATTGATTGCAAGATTATGAAATGGTGGAACTTAACGCTGTGCTACCTCTTACCAAAGCGGAAAGATTATAATAATTTTATTTATTATTTATTTATTTTTTTCAGGTCCACGCTGTATCTCACATATAGCAAGGTTAACGTTAAGGTAAGGGAACCTATTTTATAAAATATTCTTATCCGCGGTATGTCTTATCAAAGCGGACACTTTCCCAATCGGGCTGTGAACTAACTACCATCGTTTTTACAGTCAAAGGCGACCATTGCGCTACGACAGTCTATTTCATTATTATTTCCATTTTCGGGGACGGTGAATTTTCGCTCGGTGGCGGCACGTGAACTCCTGCATCCGGAATATGAAATGGTTTTTCCCTTTACACTTTTGTACCGGCACTAGCTTAGGTTTGTCCATTGATATGTTTCGTTTTATTTTGGATTTCAAACGCTTTTTGGTAAAGCTTGTGGATGTAGACAGCTTTGACATAACATTTTATAGATTTTTTTTAATACTACTTTTGAGACTTTCTTTTGGTCCTATTGTAAACGTGGTTATGGGTTATGGGTTAAGTTCTCACTTGGTGAAATGATTGTATTTATTTAATCTAATTTATTTGATTGACAAAGTAGGGAAATTTGATAACACAAAGTGCGTCGTTAAATTTAGCAATTTTAATATGATAAATGTTTCTAATATTAGCAAAAAATTTAAAGTAAATGTAGAACAGCTTCCGTCTGGAAAAACTGACTGTAGTTTAGTTCCTCACAAAGCTAAAAGATTATATTATATCTCAATATGTCAAACCAAATTACGAAAAATGCGCGAGAAATATGTCAAAATTTGTTTACAAAAAATAACTATTTACGTTACAAAGGGGATTCCCCCTTTCGATGATAAATTAAGGCTTAAGTTGATTGACAGCTGTCGCAACGTGGCGAGAGTTGCGGTGTGCGGGAGGTTTTAGATTTAATCCCGATATGGGAAGAATTTTGCGGTCGTACAAGTGTGGTTCGCCGTATATGGTATTTTATATTGAAATAGCTTTTCCTTACAGCTTAGAATATGATGGAAATAGCTAAGTGCATGCAATAAACTAAGAAATATTATTTTTATTCTTCTTCTATTACATTTATAAGTGACGTAATATAGCCTTATATGCTTTCTCAATAAATGGATAATTCTACATTATAAAAAAAATAATTTCTGAGATTAGCGCGCTCAACAAAACAAAATTATCAACTTTTTTATATTAATATGGAATTTTAGATATATAACGCGTTCAGACGCATTACCTTAGTAAATAAATTATAAGTCTCTCATAAGTAATAAAAAATAGTAATAATCATCGATGGTTTTAAGCTACCATTTTTGTTTATTATTTTTTTCAGTTTGTAAATAAAATATTTAAAAATATGATAAAACATTAATTTTAAACAAAATAAGTAACTCGGAACAACTGTAAGTTCTTAGTTTTTCGCAGTCGAGTAAGAAATTGACAGTCGTAAAAAGCTTTGAAACTAAGCTTACGAATGCTTAACTTTGCTCATAGTAAAACTACCTTTTGATTCATCTTTTTCTGTCTCACAACAAAATGAGGAAAAGTAAGTTCTCAACTTATTCCAGTACTTGAGTACATTAAGTTTATTATATGATATAATTTTTTGTGGCCATTGTGGCGTAGTGGGAGTATCTGCATAAACGCGATGATTGTGAATTCGATCCCCACTCGATTGAATTATTTTCTTTTTTTTGACAATGTAATAAGAGATGGTGCGTTTACCGTCACCCTCACACAACACGCAGTGACTCGAATAGAAAGTAGAGAACACTGACACTATGCTCTGCTAACTATCTTGTTATAAATGAGATAAAGCCTGAAGATGAAATTAATACAATTATTAAAAATGTTGGAATCAAAATTCGTATATTAACATTTCTCTTAAGAAAAGATAATTAAACTCTGCAGCATATAGAGAAGGCAAAGAGAACCTAGAGCTAGGACACTCCGTTTTTTTTAATTTTCGCTCAATTTTGGAGACATTGCATTTTGGGCGGCGGATCTCAACGCTGCACGTTGTCTTGCTATCAAACCGTGGAAATAAAAACACTTTATCCCCCGAATGTGAATCGAACCCACGATCAAAAGCTATTTCATATCACGAAGGCCTCTTAATAGATACCTTGATAGTAATACAATACAACTATACTATTCTAGATTATATCTATCTAGTAAATCATTTTGATACTGAAACAATCGGTTTGATTTAGTTCCCATACATTCAGTTACGCGTACAATATACTATGCATTTGTGCATGATAAATACTAAAATTACATGTTATCACATATATCTATCGATTACGTGTAAATAATTTACTTCAAAGGAACTAAATTTATGGTAAGGATTCTGAAAAAATATGAGGCTAGTGGTTGGTTAGGGTCACAAGCCAAGTAGGCAAAGGGAACCTGTGACCCTAGTGCTAAGAAACTTCGTTCTCATTAAAATGTTTACGCTCCCCTCTTTTTTCCCAATTTTTAAGGCGTTAGTTTAACACCGCACTTGTTTTACCAAAGCGGAGTAATGAATTTAATTTAAATGCCCACCCTACTGCAATAAGACAAACTGTTCCTTTTCGCCGAATTTTGGAGGTATTGCGTGTTAAGTTACGGAGCTCAACGCCGCCCCTTTGCCTCGATATTAGAGCGAAGAAATGAAAATATAAAGTTAAATACATTTTTCTTTTCCTCGAGTGGGATCGAACCTGTCGCGTTCTTAGTTACACACTTATCGCCTCATTTCATTATTTTTGAAAAAAAAATAAACAAGTAGAAAATAAACAAAAATTAGAAATAAACATCTCAGCTAGAAGCAAGATAAAAGAGGCGAAGCGTTTTACTTATCGTCGAGGCCTCGTACCACTTTTGGTACGCAAATCACCTATGACGCGTGACTTAATCGCCCCACTTTACCAACTTTGAATACTAAGCAGTTGTGTTATTAACTTTTGGAATTTGACTTTTGCTATTAACAGTAGCTATTTACTATATTATAGCGATTACTAAAAAGTAGTTACGTATATTTTAGTCTTTATAAGTTTGATTTGTATATTGCTTTTGAAGTAAATTAATGACGTTAAATATTAATTAAGGTTGTGTGTCCTTTGTGGTACAGTGGCACAATGTATGACTGTAAATGCGAGGGTTGTTTGTTCGATTCTAACTCCGGGAACTATTTATTTTAATTTCTCCCCGCTTTGGTAATAAGGCAACTGCGACGTTGAGTCCCATCACTCAAAACGCAATGTCTCGAAAATTGGACAGTACGAGACGAAAAGGAAGTATCTTATTACTAGGTTCCCTATTTTTACCCTTATATTCCGGTAAAGTTTATAAGAAAATATCGAAAATCATAAAGTACTTACCAATAAACTGTAGACTGATGCATGTCATGCATACCACCAGGGCTTGAAGTAGCAGTGTCATTTTGATCATTGTTCACTCTTCATCTACTCATTTTTTCGCTAATATTCATTTCCATATGATATTAGGATTACATTGGATTTTTATTTTCGAAAACTTTGAACCTTTAGGTATAGTTTTCTGGCTGATTGCTCGATTTCCTTTGTAGAATTTATAGCTGCACTCCTGAAACAATTTGTAACATTTTCACATTTAGATTTTGATACATTATAGACAATATATAAATAAACATAACCGAACCAACAATTTAAAAGATCTCTATAAAATTTTGCGGAGAGAAATAAATAACAAAATTCATGTCATAGAGGAAAGCAGTCTAGTCTAGTCAGTACATTCCCTAGCATAAATATTAATTACTTAAAGAATATTCTCAGCAAAATATCAATTATTACTATATGATAACAAATATACTTTTGAGAGGACAGTGAAATATATTTTAACAAATAAGTCGTATTATACGTATAAATCGTATGAGACCATCATGGCGCTGGTCTGGGTTTGATTCCATTTGTAAAATGACGAGTTTTATTAGGTCCATTGGTAAAAACCAAAGGACATACAATGGCGTCGAGTTCCGCCACTTGCAATATCTAGAAAATTGAGCAGAAAGTTGGAAACGGAATGTCTTATCACTAAGTTCCCTCTGCCTACCCTGCTAAGGAAAAAAATAAAGGTATACAATGTAAGAGCAAGAACCATTTAAGCATTTTAAATTGAAACAGATCTACAATGAACATAGCATAAAAATATAAAATATGGCGTGTAAATAAGATTTTTAAACGTTTACAATGGTATTCTGGACCTCTTCCAAACTCTTGAGAACGGCAGATCGTTTGTTTTGATGTACAATTACAATCTACACGGCGGGATTGTTACGTTCGGGAAATGTTGGTTTTTATTATAAAAATATACGGAACACCCCACATTACATCCTGTATGGTACGGTAAGGAGTGCCAAGCTACAAGCAAAATAGTTATATGGCAAGAGATAATTGAGATATTTATATACAAAAAAGGATAATAGGCTATAGGGAGGGATATTTCAGTTTTTTTTACTTTTTTATACTTTAGCAACCCGCCCACGGCTTCGCTTGCTCGATTTAATACAAAGAATAGCGTTCATGTTACAAAATTGTGTCAAAATGATAATTTATAGATATTTTATAGAGAACAGTCGTTCCAAAAATAATAAGTACTTTATTTCATACAAAATAAGTGCATACGCCCGCAAATTGTAATTTGTTAATTTTATTCACCGCGTAATCACAACCTATAGGTTAATCCCCGTAGATCTTCTTTTATGTGAATTGATGAGAAATGAAAACTTACTGTACAAATAAAAGAAAATATCATCATAATGTATAGCATCCTAAAAATAGAAACTAATATAACTGAAAAAAAAAATACAAACTAATATTTCTAGTTCATTTCATATAAAATGAGTGCACTCTCCTGCAAACGTAAGTTGCTTTTTTTGACCCTTAATTTAACAATCCTAAAATTGGTGCGGAGCCTTCATTGGGCAAGTCCGACTCGCACTTGACCGGTCTAATTTTTTGATGGCATACGTTCATACTGAGCTTATGTTAAAAATAAATTAATCTTTTATTATATTATTTCATTAATAATTTATACATATTAATATATTTAATTCTTATTATGTTAAACTTTCCTTATACATTTTAGTTCGAAATTTCAACTTAGTATCATTTAAACGAAAATATAAAACTGCAAAGTCTAGTGTCAAGTTCATTTAAAGTTACAGAATAATTTAGCAAGTTTAAAATTTTAAGATTTGCTCAGTTTTTTAAATTTAAGTCTAACTAAATTGGTTTTTCAATTTGGAAATTTAAAGCTGAGAAATAAGTCCATCGTTGCTAACGTCACCATAGCATAGAGTAAGTGGGTCACTCTTTGATTTTGGTTTAAAATTATTCTCGGGGGTTTTTATTCTTTAAAGCGATATCTGGTCACAGTTTAGTTCAATTAAATGATTGAGCCATTCTCGCCTTATATACAGTAACTCTAAAAGGGAATTTACTGTGTCTCCTTTGGAGACCTTTTGGAGTATCTTTTGTCGTACATTTAGAACTCATTTGCCACTTAACAATTTTTTACTTTCAGCAATTTAGAAGTAAGAAGTGCTTGTCAAATAGCGGTACTTAACCCCGCTCATTAACTCACCAGACAAAAGAAATAAAAATATTCTTGGATTAGAACATGTTCTCAATTGTTATATAAATTTGTTCAAATATATCTAAGTGTTTTTTTAAATAAAGAATTATACAGGTATCCAGTATTTTATAAGTTCACCGTAAATTCTAATATGTCCTCCTAATACTCTAGAAATTTAAATATTTTCTAAAGTACATACTACTTTAGGTGGAGCGTAATATCAAACAAATTCACTCAAGAGTCGTCTAGTTTCTAGTTTAGTATATAAGTCGTTAGTTTTGAATGTAGTTAGAAAACTTTATATAAGCACACCATCTCCACTTGTACGGTAGCTTTAACCGAAATTCTAAACTTTACGTAATCGCGTATAAATAATTACTATCTCCTTCAAAGTTAATTTGTGTATTTAAAACGATTGTCTGATAATTTGATGTTTGTGGGTTCGATTTCTACTTTAAGGAGTGAATTATTTTCATTAATCATCGACTTGCTTACACACACGTTTTAGTTAGGTAAAAAAAGAATAACAAATCTCCATAGTGAAAATAAATATTAATATTCTATATCGATATATATTCTATTCATTTAAAGTATAAAATATTCAAAGATTGTCTACGAAAGTCCCATAAAAACCAGTTCAGCTGTTCTGGAGATCAGCCTAGACCAACAGAAGGACGGACAGACATATTTTTTTATTATTTCTTTTTCTCTTTTTATTCGGTGAAAAAACGTGAAGCTACTGAACTGAATCAAATATGAAATGCTATTTTCATCCAGCTTTAGCTCAAACCATTCATTTGGCCTCGAGCTGAAATTTTTATAGAGCTCCTTGAGTGCGCTTAATCTCATTAATTATTTTTGAAATACCAATATTAGTCGTTGAATAATTTTTAAGTTGAAATGAAAGTCTGATTTAGCACACATTTTCAATCGTATTATATAAGCCTTGATCTGTAATCTACTATGTTTCCTAAAAATATTTATCACATCATCAAAAACTTTTAATACTAACATTTTTTAAAATTATCATCCTATTTAATCTCT
The DNA here is from genome assembly GCA_016802625.1 of Heliconius numata. NCBI lineage: Eukaryota > Metazoa > Arthropoda > Insecta > Lepidoptera > Nymphalidae > Heliconius > Heliconius numata. Next base: position 3,004,762 of record JAEBDU010013219.1, read on the forward strand.
CCTGTACAATGATAAGGCACTTTACTTCGTATCCTGGGTAATGAGGCAAAGTTGGTCAAGGTAATCGGGATACCGCTGAAGTAAGTCTCATCAGAAACTTTTAATTCGTGTGCTGTATTTTTAAGCCTGGGAATTTCACCTGTTTTTTTAGCTTCACTATATATTCGCTATATGCGGTAAATAGGAGGGTAGGCAGAGGCAGCCTAGTATTTAGTAACTCCACTCCTCACTTTCCGTCGAATTCTTGAAGCCAGCACAAACGCGACAGGTTGTGGATTCGATTCCTACTCGAGGGAATTAAATATTCAATATTTTTATTTCTTCCCTCTGGTGTCAAGGCAAACATACAAACATCACCTAACTTACTATCACTAAACTATTTTCAATATCCCACCATAATATAAAAAATGAATTTAAATTGAAAATCAAAAGATATGGCAGCATCAGTACTAATGTGCATAGAGTTAGCAGCCAACTGAACAAAGGCTTCCAAAACAAAGATATTTAAACTACCATTAGTGATGCTATCACATTATTCTTTGATATCGGTTTTGATCGTGCCTAATTATGTTTGAGGATTTGGTATCATCCGGATGATGATGAGAGCTGCAGTACTCAGTATAGGTATTATCGTAGTAATAGATAATACGGATTCGAAATTTCCGTTAGTAGTCTGCATTTACTAATTTCGTAATCGTATATAAATTTAGTATCTTCACATATTTTTCGCACATGAGGAAAGTATTAAGTATTTATTTCTGTATCACCCTAGTTTTCTCTAAAGTAACCATGTTCTCCGTTTCCGCTAGAATTCTAGACACTACTTGTTTTGTAGCACAACTATGCCTCGTGGTTTATATTGTTACCAGAGCGAGGATATGATTTGTTCCCACGAGTGAAATTGAACCCAGAACCGTCTTGTTTATAGTTAAACGCCGTGACAATACGCTTTGAACACCTCAATACCACGTTAATCTCATATAAATAAGAAAATAAATCATAAATAAAAACGTGTAAGACAGTAAAATAAAACTAGTATTACCAATAAAATGGTCACAATGAAAACTAGTGGAGTTGAAAATTCATTAACAATTAAGTAGTACAGCACTGCAGTTTTTTAACATTTTAATCGAATATATTTTAAATTCGTTGTCCAATATAACCCAGTTAAAGCGGTCGTGTTTAAAAGCTGTATTTTAAAATTTCCATTTCTTTGGAATAAATTTTGAAACTTAAAATATTCCAATTTCATATAGAAAATTGTATGAGAATAAAGGAATAGTTGAAATAACCAAGTGTATTACCTATTATAATATTGATAACATTTGTGCATAAATTGGATATGTACCTATATTATATTTTGTGTTTCTCATCTATATAATATGTGATACCGGAGTGTCTTAACACTCGGCTCCCAACACCAGATACCCTCTGCCTACCCTCCTACATGGGATACAACGTGAAGCTCGAAAAAAATCTGTATTAGCAAACTGGAGGAACTGCAAATAAATAATCATGATTTTTCTTCTCCACGTTTAAACAATTAAACTTATAATTTACTTTATTTTACTTTTGATCTGAGAAGAGAGAACTGAAGTTCTAAGTGGGAATCAAGTGTCTTAGCACTAGGTTTTCGGGTTGCCTGCTATGTGCAGAATACAGCGTTAAGATAACAAAATCCAACAATTTAAATTAACTTACAATTTAAATCCAATATAAATAACCAATTACAAAATCCTTACAATAAAATTGTAAACCATTTCACATATACCAATACAATCCTCCTTACCCTAACTATAAATCGAATCTGTACACACAAACGCAAACGATAGTCCAAGTATAACGCATTAAAGGCGAAATCAATAAATCAACGGGCGGTAATATGAAACTGTATTTCTGGCAAACAATCGCTTAACTCGTCTATCAGCATGAATTTGCAAAGCCCTCGTTACATTATTCGATACTCTTTACTGAGATCTGTTGTGCGGATGGCTTTTATCTATTAGTTAGCACGTTCTATTCAACTACTGAGTAGTTTGGCTTAATTTGTGCTTTAGTTCCAAATGTTCATTGATTTTTGGTTTTATTTAAATTCTATTAGATACCGATAATTTTACTTTTTTCCGCTATTTTTTTTACTTTTTTCTAGTTTTCTTTCACGCTGTATCCCGCACGTACTATCTAGTTAATAAACAGCTGTTAAAAAAATCAGAAATTAGAAAACGTAATGTTTTAACACTATATAATGTTTTACTAATATATCCAGTAACAGCTACAAGGGAACAAAAGAACGGACATACAAACATGCTGAAATCATAACCCTCTTTTTGGGCTTTGCTGCAAAAAGATTCCTTAGTCAGGTAAAATACAATACTTTATAAGAATGGAGATAAGCATCTATAGACACGAGGGAAAATTTCAATTTAAATAACTCACAACTTCTTCACGTAGGTACCTTCTTAGTTCGTAATTAGTTCGCGTGTAGTGTAAACCAATACGATCGAGTTCAGAACATCAAAGAAGTTAAAACTTGTAAGATTATAATTAAAGAAGACTTCTTTTATTTATTATTTAAGCCAAAATTTAATATCATTATTTAGGTTTCATTTATTTTATATGTGGTTTCGTGAGTGTACTTAAAAACTATACAAGTTAATCAAAACAATAAAAAACGTTAATATGACAAAAAAAATCTACTTAAATAAAAATATAGTTTTATATACTAGAAAGCAAGTAAGGAAATCACTCTAGATTCTATATAAGATAATTTTGATGTCGCTTCTGGCTTGCCAAGGGGTTGTGGCTGCCATATATCTTGCACCGAAATGATATACTCGTGTACTTACACGTACTATACATTGCTGGAGACACTTTGGGTTTATATCGAAATACAAATATACCTACAAATAATTGTTTTTAGGGCTATTATGCACTTATAATAATGAATAGATACCTTCCAGATTATAATAGATACCTTTTAAATATTTTTTTTTTTACTTTTTGGCTACCTTTCTAATATTTAAAGAACTCTACGAAGATTTGTGAATATAAATGTTATCAATGTTTTAAAATTTATGGTAGATGCTCTCTTACTCTTCAGAGGAATCCCAGTATTAAGACTCCATAGTAGCCTCCATAAAAAAAATATTTAAAATGTATATGTAATTAAAATGTAATAAAAAAACGTACAATCACTGTCTCGACAACAAAAGGAGGTAACAGAAATATGGCACTTCAAAGCCTATTTAGAGTTATGGCAGCGAAACGTGATTACGTTCTTTCACGCATTGTTATCCTGTCTGTAATTTAATTTTATAAGTCCTTACATTCGTATTTTTTGTTGGTATACAAATGTTCCCATTTCATTTAGACTTATATACTTTTTTTTTTAATTTACGGAGATTCTACAATATATTATGGAGATTCTTTATTAAATATTTTTTTATTATAATTTCTACAAGTTGTAAGGTCGATTTCCACTCGAGGGAAAGAATTTTTAATATTTTCATTTCTTCGCTCTGGTGTCGAGGAAAGGCGCGGCGTTAAATTCCATCACTAAGCACACGATGCCTCCAGAATTCGGCGGTAAATGGAGAACTGAGTATCTTAACACTAGATTCCCTCTGCCTACCCTGCTAAGTGCGGGATACAGAGTGAAGTTAAAAATGAATTAAGTTCATAAAGCTGCCTAATTTTTTTTTGTACACATATATATATAATGAAATATATCAGTAGAAAATATAATGTACACCATCAAAACTAATTAATACAAATTTCCAATCTCTCAATAAAACGATCTAATCAGAATTCAACAACCGATACAACAAAGTTTAAAATTAACATAAGCGAGAGATTGCCAAAGAAAAAATATATATTAAAATGTAAACTTTTCCGATGGCATCAAAGGCGAAATTGTAAATTTAAAACGTGACCAACGACGCCTTTTCAGTGGAAACAAATTTCCTCATAAATTAAGCTGAACCAACTATTTTGTTGTGAAGAAAATTTCTCAAATTAAAGTTCAAGGAAGTACTGAGCGGATACGCTGTTAATTTCTCGCTGTGCCATGAATAAATCAATCGTGTTTGATGAAGTTTTCTCAACAGTGATTTTGTTTAAGACATTAAAAAGTTTAACTGAGTGAATCCGTTGATAATGACAGAACAATATAATTGCTAGAGAAGTTTATAACCGATTTAGCTTATTCTTGTTCCTGGCATTAATCCCAGCTATTTCCAGGGTCTACCTTCCTACTCAACCTACTCCACTTTGCACGGTCTCTAGCGTCTTGGGTAGATAGACCATTGGCTCTCATGTCTCCTGCATCATGACGTCCAACCGGCGCTTCCTTGGGTGTCTGGGAGGTTTCACTCCAGGCACTGATATAGCAAGACACTTGCGTCCGACATAGTCAGGCGACGCTCTTGGAGTTTATTCGCTACGTTACGGACTCCAAGACTACCTCCAAGTAATGTGTTACGCATATAGTGAAATCGGGTTACGCCGCACCCCCATCTCAGCATTTTCATTTCCTGACGTGAAGCTCCTGAGTGTGCCGAGATAGTGCTGGCCGAGATATAAGAAAACTGGTCGAATGATGCCCTTGTACATCAGTATCAGTCGGTTCTCGTCAATGAGTGCTATGTCATCGGCATACATCATCAGCAATGACTGATGGATGGTTTTGGATATAAGCAATTAATTGTTATATACTTTTTATAGCAATCAATTATTATACATTTTCTTAAATATTTATTCAATTGTCGTTGTTGAATATTTACAAGAGCTCTACAATTTTTTGTGCTAGCCTGTATTTACTCTATGGGCCCCTCCCTCGAGACGGTTAAACAAGACACCGGATAGCGTTCGTCTATAATGGCTGCGTGAAAGTTATTCCCTTCACTAGATCCTTACATATTTTACACCTACCCTTAAATTTACGTCGTACGTATTTATTTGTAACATTTTTTTTGTATAGTTTTTTAAACATTTTTCTTTATTTAAAATATGTTTAATCGATTTGTTATATTAATTAAGTTCTCTTTACTTTTATGAACCAAGTAAATCATAATTTGGATCTTTTTGAATTTTATTTGATTAATTACTATCTATCTAGGTAGGTGGTAGGTAGGTATGCACGTACGATAAACACAGGTTTTCCTGAGGAAATAAGTTTTTTATTTAGCTTATATGTTGCTCCAAAACCCTCTCTTTTTTTCATCGTTGGTCCCATAAAAGTCAGTTCACCTATTCAGAAAAATAGCCCTGACACACAGAAAGACAGACAGACAAAAATTCTTATCGATTTACGGTAATATGAAAATATTAATTTAAATAAATATTTCATTTTCTCGAGTGGGAATCGAACCCACAACCAGTCGCATTAACAGTCACGAACTTGTACATCTGCTCCACGAATGATGTCACTGATTACTCTAGTTATATAATATATACGTATTTATAATATTAAAGCACCTCACTTCTAGATAAAATCGTAGAAAATAAACATAAATTAAAAAAGACTCAAACAACCTTATTCGTTGTGCAAAAACCACTTTAAGTAAGCAACGAAATAAAATTGTGACTTGTTAGAGTTTCATAAAGGAGCAAAATTGTAAGTTTAATTCTACCGACATATTTAAAAAAACTTTAGGAGACTTCAAAGAAGAATTCTTCGAAAAAATACAAACCTTGGAACTAGACATCTTTTGTGTAATTTTTTTATATTAACTAAAGTATTTATGAATTCCAACCTTTCTTAAATTTCATATTTTTTTTAGCTTCACGCCGTATCTCGCACATAATTTGGTACGCAGAGGAATCCTAGTGTTAAAATACTCCGTTCGAATTCTGGAAACATTCTGCAGATATTTAAAACTTATTATTATAAATATTTCATCAGTTAAGAATAGAATCTATAACCGAAGATAGTTTATGGTGAATACACGAACTACCCTCTATATTTATCAGTTGATCTTCAGTCGGGTCACGAGCACTATCACAACGGCCCCGCCCTGAAGTCGTTCTAGATTTTATCACTGGTCCGACTTAAGGAAATTTTTAATGAAGTATATAGGTTGTGAATAAAACCTAGTTTATGTGTCTGAGGTAAAATAATAAATACATGCATAATATGTAAAATGTAAGCGATGGTAATAAATGACTTTGGATTATGCCTTAAATTAGAGGTTTTATCAGAATATAATGAAATACTCGCGCAATGCCTCAAATTTTTGTAAGAGAGTGGGGAACGGAAATGTCTTAATGGGAACGTTGCGTCTTAAGACTAGGTTCCTGGTTTAGGTTTAGGTAGGTTCCTGGAGAAATATACAGCATAAACTGAAATCTAAAATAGTAATTATTTCAAATGAAATTTAGCTTTCAATAATGTTCAACACAGCACATGCTAAAAATGTCGCTTTTGAAACTTAATTGAAACAGATATCAAACAGCTGTGCGTCACACTACAAAACTGATGAGTTTTAAATTTGATAATACCATTTTTTTTACCTTTACGTTTTATATATTCGTAGATAGATGAAATTCAAAATAAAGGAAAGAGTAATGAAAATAATAAATTTAAATAATAAATAATATTATTAATGTAATTATTATTTTTCGAGTGGAGTTTGAACTGGATGTGGATTTGACTGTATATCTAAATATTATGAATATTTTATTTATTTTACGGCAACGCATACCACGTCGTTGCTACTTTTAATAATCTTCTAAGATTTATAGCGATTACCTATATCTAACACTATTTCAAAATCGATATCCAAACTATCCTAGTTTTCTAGATGAAAAATTCCATTCACGTCCAAAACTCAGAGTGCTTTCCTTGATGTGGCATAATCGGGGCCTAAGTAAATATTGGGAGGTCAATTTTCGGCTGAAGACACCGAGTAATCCTATTGTATGGACCAGTTCGTTTGTTTTTCGCGATGGTCCATCTAATCTATTTGGCTGGACAGACCATTAGGTCGGCATTTCCGGAATCGTAACTTACGATCCTTACGATTCTTATTTGGGCTTGAAATATAATTTATAGTGTTCAATTCCATCTGTAAAGGAGGAAAGGTTAAGCAATAAATTGGACGCAGCTGTGTTCCGGACATAAGCACGGAATTAGGTAACAAAGGAGCCGATTTGCGAGCGTTTCTCAGCGATTTGTTATGGCTACAAAAATTCTGATACAGCACGCTGTTTACCATTGGATTCGCGTTTGCTCTTGATTTATTTATGTCCCCCCCTGTTGTTTCTTAAATTGGAAACTGGGAATTGGATAAAATCCGTCCTGGTCCTTTCAGTTAAGAAACGGTAATTCTTTTCAACTTCACGCTTTATTCCTGCGTTTAGTAGGGTAAGCAGAGGGAACCTAGTGTTAAGACACTCTGTCTCTCACTTTGTGCCAAATTTTCGAAGTGTGCAAGTTGAGTAGCGAAACTCAATGTTGGGTTTTGTTATATTAACAAAACGAAGAACTTAAAATATTTCTGTATACACCCCTAATGAGAACCGAACCCAAAACCGTCACGTTTACAGTCAGACATTGTACCGCTACGCCACGACGGCCTCGATAAATGTGATGGAGTCTAAAGTATGTAAGTATATATTTTAATCAGTATTCAAATTACTGATAACCAAAATCCCACCGGCTAAGTCAAAAATCGTTTTACGCTATCTCCAAATAAATATTGCTCGAAACTCATAAAAAATGATAATATCGCATAAAGATAATTTAGGGCGTGCGACATATTTTGTACCGTAAATAAAAATGGTATTACCAAAAAATGTACGAAAAGTCAAGTCTGTAGATTAAAAGATTATAATATGTGTAAAATATAGGTATATACTGGCATCGAGGTAAAGCGCGGCGTTGAGCTTCGCCACTCGACATGCAATGCCTCGAGAATTCGGCAGAATGGGGGGAGAGCGGAGTATTTTAACACTAGCCTTCCTCTGCTGCAGGGATGTTTACAGCGTGAAGCTGTAAAAAAAATAAAAAAGACTATATACACTTTTCGATCGACTTTGCCACATTGCTTTTAGTGCATGCATTACTCAGTAACATAACCCAACGCCGCATCCTATTTCAGCGCAAATTAATGACAATTATTTAAATATAATAAATATTTTTTTCGAGTAGTAATCGAACCCTCACATGTAGGCCCAGATATAATCTGACTACGCCATAACGACTACAATGTTAACAATTTAAGGGCGTCCAGTTAAAACATACTGTTTTGAATACATTAGTTGTTTTCTAACTTATACGGCCATTTGGATTCATGTCGGTAGTTACGCTTGGAAATATGCTCTGGACTACGTTATAGTTGTTTGGGGAAACATTTCATGCTAGAATTAGAGATAGAAGTGGTTTTGTAGGATGCAGTACGTAGGTGGTAGGTACACTTTATTATTGCTGGGGCAAAAATTATAAGGACGTTCGTGCTTTAACATATGGGTTAGATAGGAAGGTATGAATATGATAACGATATTTTACCAATGTATAATCTACACTATTCTATACTAATATTGTTCTATTAAATTTTATTATATTATAAATTTGAAGAGTTTATTTGGTTATTAAATTGAACTTCGGTTTGAAAAATTCCTCGTGTGTTTGAAAATCCATTTATTGAGGAATATTATTAACATCACGTTGATCGTTTCTATGCAACCCCCTATATCAGCGGTCAGAGATATAACGCGGCCCAAGTAAAAGCAGTAAGCGATTGTACGAATTAACCTTCGAAAACATAGTTTTTATGATACTGAGGACCCAACGGAGGGCATATATGAAGATCTGGATGACAGACCGTAGCTTCTTCTTCCTGGCATTAATTTGCTGTTGCCAGGGTCTGCCTTCCTACTCAACTTACTCCACTTTGCACGGTCTTTTGCGTCCTCGGTGGTTAGACCGTTGCTTCTATTGCTATATTTTCTTTAAAAACTGTGCTAAAAAGTAAAGCATGACAAAATACCTGTACAAATAAACAATTCTCCTACTTTAAAATGTAAATCTAAAACGTTAATCTAAAAATTTGCTTTTATGTTAAGCAGGAATGGTAATTACGTATGCTGGTACCGCAAATACTACCGCTACCTATTTAGCGAGGTAGCGTAAACAAGAATATAGCGGTAGTAGGTACCTAAGTCGCTAAAAATTGTAAAACGTTTCGCAAAGTAAACTCCACACGTACATAAGTCGTACAATTGACCTATTTTTTACTTACACGGGCCCTAATGAAGTTTGCTTTGTGAGAAGCGGAGATTTGCTATGCACTCATTGTAGGGTGCTTAAAGGATTTTCGGTAATTCCGCTTACTTGTAGCATGTGAATTGTAGAATTAAATGGTTAATGTTATATGAGAAAAATGTTTATTTATATTTCAGCAAGTTTATTTTTTTTGAAAACAATAAATGTTTTTGTACTAAATAATTCTTAGTAAAACTGTACAGCTTATAAAGTAAACATAAATGTTAATATGTAAATCAAAGTTTCTTTAGATATTTTCTACTTACAACGTGTATACAAATATAATCCAGCTTAATATAATTAAGTATACTCAATAACACCGGCCACCCTTGCCACCTGTACCTATACATAGATTACAGTCCAATTTCTACCTTATCCAAAATTTAATGCATATCCCTAGCAATACCCAAGGCGCTTACATTCTTATATTTCACATTACTTCTGTTAATTTATTGACTCGTGCCTCCTGTGAAATTAGATTTCCTCGGGGATACCTCCTTATATAATGAGAAGATTGGCCCGAATCACTAATTCATAATTGGCTCGGTCCGAACACGAGCCTTTAAATGATAGAATTATCTGATTAAACATTGCAAAGCTATGGAATATTTTATTTTGTAGGTATGTATTTTTTTGGCTTCGTGCTGTATTCCATACACAACAGGGTAGGTAGAGGGAACCTAATGTTAGGACATTCCGTTCCTCATTTTCTTTGCTTCGCTTGGACACCAGAGTGAAGATATGAAAATATTTTATTTCCTCGAATCAGGATCGAACCCGCAATCAGTCACGGCACAAATATAAATGACGAAATTCTCTTAGGAAATTTATATTTCTAATTCCAAAATATTTTTATTATTGATACGCTTTGCTTTTATTGTATGGAATTACTTATTGTGAGTCGCGACGCCACTCAGTCGTCAATCTTATAAATGTAATTGGCAGTAAATATAAATGTTATGTATTCCATTAGCATACGCGTCATAAATCTGTATTATATTTATACATATTATATTCAATTGGAAACGTATTCGACAACAAAAGCGTTGGTTGTGGGTTCGATGTCCGATTGTAGGAGTTATTATATTCAAATTAAAAAAAATGATTTTTATTTCACTGTTTTGGCGTGATAAGAGCATTTAAAAGCATTAAAACGTGTCGATAGCGAAGAACAGAGTGTTTTAACACTAGATTCTCATTAGTTATGTTCACAAATGTTTTAATCACAGCGACGATTATGTACATGTGAAATATTTCTAGTGAAAATATTTATTGAAAGTTTAATATTATATTTATGAAAATATATTAGACTTTCAAATTCCGACTACTTTACTCCTTTTACTGTACCACGAGTGTTGTTAAGCGCTATTTTTCTGTAATAATGTCGATATACCTAAAAAATCTCCTAAAATATAATACAGCTTTTGATAAAAAAATCTGGCTGAATACTAAATTCCATATATTTAAAAAATCTTTTCAAGCAAAATTCCTGAGTTAGTAAATCTTATATCTCTTATGTAAAGGAAAGGGTTTTATTTATGCCGTAACCACATAAAAGGCTCCCTTGACCTTTTCCAGCCATATAGAGTTATAAAGAAACTGAGGCTTCCATCAATTCCAGCGGTTATGAGATATTCAATATGTCATTGGCTAATGACACTGAGTTTTTTTAAGTCTAACAAAGAAAAGGCTAAGTCTGAATACTGTTAATCCATTGATTTTCTATTGACATAAAAATATAGAATGGAAAATAAGTAGAATATAGATTTCTCGAATCTTCCTTCAATATCTCAGATCATAAATATAAATGATAAGGATTCATTAATATGTAGGTACCGCGCTTTTATCTCCAACAAAAGAAACACCCGCTTGAAGATATAGATGAAACTGCCATTAGTTGGCATGCAAGCACTATATAACGATTACGGAATCGCAAGATACTTAATTTATATCCAATTGGAGAAATGTGAAAAATATCGACAGGATTAACGTAATGTCCTATAGCCTATAGTCCAAAATATATAGCCTATATCATATAGTCTAAAGTACATAGCCTATAGCAAATAGCCTAACAATAATAATCAATTCTAGTCAATATGTTCGGAGATTAGCTTGTTTAAACAATCAAACAAACAAACTGGTCAATTTATAATATCAGCGTAATAAATACGATGGTTGTTGGTTCGTTTTTCATCCCTGGAGATTTCCATTGCGCGGCGTTGAGCTCCGCCACGTTGACTGGGTGCTATTAAATATTTTTGTGTTTCTATTCGCTTAGGCATAATCGGCTTAGCGCTCCATGTTTATAAATAAAAGAAAATTAAAGTTACATAATACTTCATTACTAATTATTTCGTAAACGCAACTGAAAAACGAAATTTTATACTGGTTTTAGGTTACGTTCCCACTCGAAGTAATTAATTATTTAATTCCTCCAAGTGGAAATTTGACATAAAATGGACGAAGGAGTGTTGTAGCATTAGGTTTCTCTGTCTCTCTTTCTATGTAACATGAAGCTAAGAAGACCCATTGCGTAAATAAATAGTGATTAAATTTCCCATTTAACTTCACTTCTAAATAAATAAATTCAAAAGAAAACCAACAAGTACAAAGAAAACAACTAACTACAAACTTAGTTCTTCACTGGTTTTCTCTATGAAGCATTTCTAAGTAGTGGTATAGCCCTTCTAACTTTACTTGTTATTTAACATGTATCTTTTATTGACTAGTAATGGTAAAGGATTGTTGGGATTTTAGATTAAAATAATTATAAGGTATCTTCGAGGTCTCCGTGACGGAGAGTGAAAATATCTGTCTCTAATCATGATTATATATAAAGGCGAAAAAGTTATAAACAAAAAAAATCTGCGAAACTGAAATGTCTTAATGGGAACAGAATATCTTAGCACTAGATTCCCAGGTCCTCTCTACCTACTCTACTTTACTAACTCTACTTTGCGCGGTACATACAGTAGAGTTTAAAAAATAAGACATTGATTATATAATTTTAATAGAAATAAAAGCTTTCTTACGGGATAAACAATACTAAGCTGATATAACAATATGTAAATAACCATTTTAAATGAGTACATTGTATTAGTAATAAGCTGATATTATATTAGTAAGAGACAGTCAAATTTATGAGTTATCCGGGTTTATGATACATCAGTCCGGATCATTTAGTTAAGTGGGTGGAACATGTTTACTATTCATTTCTACATGTTTTCTTCTGGATTTATATTTATTTGTTCCTTGTATGTGGTTACAAACGATGTTTTTGTACTAGTATGTCGAATATAGAATTATTATAGCGATCCACACTGTGCGCCAAATAGCTAGATAAAAAGTTATGTTCACGTTATATTCATATTTTTTTTTGGGTTTATATAAGGAATCTAGTTATAGTTTCTTTTTCCAGAGTGAGGTTAGAAGAAGCTGTAAAAATATTTGTTTTTGTTTAAATATTAAGGGGTTTTAGCTTCTGGTCTTTTCCCTCACCGAGACCAACTCGGACTCGCTTTGCTCATGCTTCGATCAAACGAAAAATAAAAACAAAATAGATAAATCTAACTCCATGCGGTCTGGAGATGACCGCGAAATGGTCTTGACTGACGAACAACAAAGCTATGCTATAAGGGTTCCGTTCATAAGGAGTCCTTAGAGGAACAAAACCCTAAAAGCACATATTGATACATTGATATGTCCCATTCATAAATGGTCAATTCATTGAGTTGAAAATGTAAATACCTTATATCGTCTGGGTACATGTATAGAATACTATCTGTAAATTGCAAGGCAGTCAACACGTAAACAAGCGTATACTATATATATATGTATGTATGTATGTCCGTCCTTCATACTATTTGTAGTTGTAGGTGCTCCAATTCCTCAGATACCGTTACTTATGCTGATATTGATACATATATATTTATTTAAGTTATTTTAAAATATTTAAGGGAAGTTATAAAGTATTTAATATGCGATTATTGTAGATACAAAATCAGTGAAATAAGTTTTGATATTTAAAATAGCTTTTTGCGATTTTTTTTATTGATAAGAGACAATGTAGTGTCTAGCCACTTAACTTAAACTAAGAAGAGAGTCTACAATGGAGTATCTTATCACAAAGTTATTTCTGCCTATCCGGCTACGTGCTACGGCGACATGGGAATATGTTGCCTTCGTAGCACAGTAGTAAATATTCTACAGTATGTGCGAAAACATAATTAAATGTATAAATAATAAGTTCGCCTGATAACCTTGTAAAACTCGACAAACCTACCCACTTCTCGCTGAATTTTTCGAGGCATTGCATGTAGATTTGCGCAACTCAACGCCACGCTTTGTCTCGACACCAGTGCGAAGAAAAAATAATTAATTCCCTCGAGTGGGGATCGAACCCACAACCGTCGCGTTACAGTCACATCCTTGTTGTGCCTCTGCACCTCAATGTACGATTAAATTATTATAAATTAAAATAAATAAATAAAAATTTATATCCGTAGATAGCGCTCACTAATTGGATGCGATGATTGTACAAATGTACAGTACTCACATTTAAATTAGTTTTAATCAAAAGCAAACCGACTACGAAATGTACTAATTACAATACCACAATATTTTAATAATATTATGCACTATATATATTTTTAGGTTCACGCTGTTTCCCGCATGTAGCAGGGTAGGCAAAGGGAACATAGTGGTAAGACACTCCGTTCCTCATTTTCCTCCGAATTTTTGAGCTGAACGCGGCTTGCCTTGTTACATGTAGCAATGGGAACCTAATGATAAGACCTTCCAATCCCTGTCTATCACCCAATTTTCGAGAGAATGCCTGTATGTGAAGAGTGGCGAAGATCAGCTTCGACTTCAATAGTATATAACATTTATAAGCTACTTTAACTATATTGATAGTATCTGAGGACCCTAAATACGATGAGATAGAGTTAATCAGTGGACGCCAGCACACATTTATCAGTTCTCTCGCAAAATTGAAGTAATCAGTCTAACTCGTCGTTTGGAATGCGTGGTTAAAAATGTATGGAGGTTTCCGCTGCAAATTGAAATTGGTTTTCCGATGAAACGTCCAGCCTAATTAACGGACGGACAGTGTTGAGTGTTTACACTTAATAGAAAATAGAAATATTGTAGATATTTAAAAGTTATTTTGCTATTTTTTTTATGATAAGGATTGAACTTCAAGCTTAAGGCACTCCGTTCCCCATTTTGAGACATTTGAGACATTGCGTAGTCCCTCGACTTCGTAAAGTCGAAAAAAGTTACTAAATTAACTTATTGTCAATCTTAACAAAAAAGAGAAATTCTGTATCTATTTTCATATATAATTGGTTCTTAATCATAGTCAAATATCCAATTACTTATAATTAGCAATAGATTCGAATTAATATAACTTTAATTAAGAAAGTTGTTTAACCTTGTGATCTAATTGAATCTAACAAAAGATTTTTTTTGGGTTTTATTTCATCTCTAAATTGACTACACTAACGTACTCATGGTGGTCGTGCGTTCGATTTTCATTTGAGGAGTAGTAATCTATACATAAAATGAGGCCATCATAGCGCAGTGGTACAGGGTCTGACTGTAAACTCGCTATGTTTGTGGATTCAGTGACTAGTCGGGGGAAAAAGCATATAAAACAATTTAACTTATTTTCATTCTTCCGTTTCAGTAGATTTCTGTTTCAGTTTTAGTATAGGGAATGCCCATTTCAAGTACATAAACATTCATATGAAATATGAAAATAAATCCGAATGTTATGCAATATGGTATTTACGTAGAGGCTTCTATGGGGGAAACACGCGTAGGTATACAAAAACCCTTTGAACGAGCCGCCCGGGTTCATGAGAACTGTATAATCCTTTGTTTTTAAACCCGCTTACGTACTGAGTATGGAATAAGGGTGCTATAGGTACACTTTATATGGATTTAATTTCTGCATTCATTATTTTGTTTACAATATTTTAGGTTTTTACTTATCTAATGTAAAACTATGCATGCATATATTATATTTATTACTTTGTTCAAGTTGTAATTGGATTTTTTTAACGTCACATATAGCAGGACAGGGAACCTAGGAACCTAGTGTTAAGGCAATCCGTTCCCTGTTGTCATTAAAACATTTACGTTCCCCACTTTCTGTAAAATTCTTGAGGTATTGCTTGTTAAGTGGCGGAACTCTACGCCGCGCTTTTTTTCTCCGCTTCAACTTAACATTAAGCTTAATATGGTTAATATAAAATTAATAAAATTCCAATATTTAAGCATAATAGTTATTGTACGGCCCGTCGAATTTTATAGTATTCCTTTGATCCCGAAAGCTATTTTATAACGTATAAAGCGAGAATTTTAAAAATAAAAAAGTTGAAAAAGTATGAAAAAGCACAAAAAAACTATGACGATTGAAAAAACGGAACTGTTTTTTTTTATTTTATTTTATAAAAATTTAAGCCTCAGTGTATTTTGATTAACAATAGGTACATTGAAACTTTTAGAAGCATTCGATTGTTACATGATATTTGAAAAATTCCCCACTTTCCGCTAAATTCTGGAGGCATTGCGCGTTGAATGGTAGAGCTTAACGCAGCGCTTTGCCACCAGAGCAAGAAATTGTAAATTTGTTTGAAGAAGGATGAGAAACAGTTCTATTGTATATATTTTATCATTCTGTGTATGTACAAAGCGCGGCGTTGAATTCAGCGGAAAGTGGGAAACGTCATGTCTTAATGGGAACGGCGTAAGAACACTTCCCAGGTTGCCAGGTCCCCTCTGCCTACTCTGCTAAAACAAGAAAAAATATTAAACGAGTATGAAAATAAAGCGTAGTGTTTGTCCTCCTTAGAGACTTCTTTTACTTAGCAATTCGGTATTCGATCTCGTAGTATTAGCATATTAATGAGTGGACGTGCCACTCTCGGCCTGAACTAACGTTTGTAATTACTTTTGTCCGACCACCAATTTTTTCAAGACTCGGTGGAATTCTATTGGATAATTCTACAGTTTTGCGATTGGGGCACAATAAAGTCCAAATTGAGTTTATTTTTGACTTTCCTTTTATATGAGGTTAATGCGAAAAGTCTATTTTTTTTGCAAAACGTTTAAAATGTTGAACGTAATGGAATTTTGAGGAAGCTTTATGAGTTAGTTAATAATACAAGAGATACTGAAAAAAATATGACAAATATTACTTATAACATACATGAATCGGACCGACGTGAATTTAATGTCACGTTCCCAATTATTGGAGAGATGATAGCGTTGCTGAAAAAAATATGTATTGCACATTTTATGCGTCATTACTGAAAAAAGACGGGCAATTATTGTTTATTGGATGTTTTTATATTAAAACACTGCAATACTGATATTATTTTTTATATATATTTAATCATTATAAATTAATTTTTAACAAAAACAAAAACCGACTTCTAACAACGAACTAAAAAGTGAAAAATAATTATATAAAGATTTTATAATTTTGAAGTCGGTGCCAAGTAAAACAAACAGGCTTAGTAATTAGATATTGTAGTAAAGGTGTTGTAGCATTAGCTTGACACCGACTTCAAAATTATAAAATCTTTATATAATTATTTTTCACTTTTTAGTTCGTTGTTAGAAGTCGGTTTTTGTTTTTGTTAAAAATTGATTTATTTTACGATTTTTAGTGATTCAAGAAGCATCATTTTAAGATGGTAGATCTTCTTGCTTCTTGAACGAGTGGTGGTGGTGGTAGTGGTTGTCAACGAGTGGTTGTGATTGTTCTATGTAAAACTTCATTTAATTAGCTATTATTTTTGTGCAAAGTTACATTTTGGTGTATTGACAAGAACATACATAAAAAGTATTCGGGCGAATTGAGAATCTCCCTTTTTTGAAGTTGGTTGAAAATGACAACATCCTCTTTTTTGAGGTTGGTTGAAAAGAAATGCAACGATCAGGAATTTCACTTCTGACATCAATTTAAAAAGTTTTTGCTTGTAACTATTACAATATAATAAATTTTTTACCAAAAAAAACAAACTTTCTCAATTTTCACCGGATTCCATAATCGGAACCTAACCAAACTTTCACCAAATTATCCTTGAAGTATATCCTTTCAAATAAAAAAACAATCATCAAAATCGGTTGGCGCGACATTGAGTTATTCGTCTATTTGTCGCGCACGTATCTAATGCAAATTTAAGACTTATGTGATTTTCTCATAGATACCATTGTCAGACATGGACCAAAAAAAAATGGGACCATTCGGGAAGCTCCACCTTTCAAACAAAAAAAAATTGTCAAAATCGGTTCACCCAGTCAAAAGTTATGAGGTAACAAACATAAAAAAAAAAAAAAAATACAGTCGAATTGATAACCTCCTTTTCTTACAGAAGTCGGTTAAAAAATAAACATGTTTCCTTTTGTTGATTAAGAAAATGTTAAATTATTTGAGTGTATAGCCGCAGCTTTGGGTTCCGCCACTCAATGCGCGATGTCTCCAAAATTTTCCAAAAAGTGGGAAATTGAGTGTTTTAAGCTTAACTCTAGGTTCTCTCTATCTACCAAAAAACGGGAAAGGACAAAAGATTTTTAATAAAAATGAAGTGTTTCTTTGGTTGAACGTTCTAATACTGGGAGCATCTCAGGAACTTCGAATAGATTAATCGTTTTGCCGTAGCCCTCTGTACCTACCTTCATTTATTATTATTACCTTGCATTTTTTTAAAAGTTTAACTTTTAACTTTCTAATGTACCTATATGTAATTTATTAGTTTTTAATAACGGATATGAGCGAACCAATTACCTAGTGACCCGTATAGAACTGTGCCATGGACGGATTTAACTCCATAATTAACGGATTAACACATGCTCCCTAAAGGTTCTGCACACGTAGCTATGGAAATTGACACATGCTAAACTGCTCTAATTTAAATTATATATTTATATACATAAATTAGTTAATGATTATTTAACTTGGTAGTTAGAGCCGCGAAATACCACAAAAATGTGAATGTAGACATGACGTGGTAGATGAATGTGGGTTCGATTCCCACTCAGGGGAATGAAATATTTAATATATATATTTCTTTCACTTTCTATGGTATAGAGTGAAAGCGCTGCTTTGGGGGCCGTCATTCCACACGTAATGCTTCGAGAAATCAGCGGAAAGTGGGGGAAGGAGTGCTTTAACACTAAGTTCCCACGTCTTCTGCCTGCCTTGCTATGTGTGGGTTACGGCATGAAACTAAAGGTAGACAACACCTAGTCAAGACACGATCCTTGCTTTTCGTCCAAATACGAAAAACTATTCAAAATAGAATTATAAAACCTATTTCCACTATTTCAACTCCACTATAAAAAAATCTAATAAAAAAATAAGAAAAAGAAAAGAAAAATTTACAACATTCATTTTATAAAGCGTAGATTATAATTGTTCTCTTCTAAAATAACTTGAATTCGCCGAATAATCTTTTAAATTACCTTCATAATTGAAGTTAGGTTTCTTATTACTTTATATTAAATAATAAAAGCTTTGTTGAAATTTAGCCTAAGGAAAGTTTTTCAAATTGCGGAAATAAAGTTTCTTGGACGATTAAAATTACGCACTTTATCTTAGAGAAACTGGTGTTTCTATACATTTGAAACACTTAATGAAATTTAAACTGTGATAACTACTATATTTATTTTCAATTACCGTCATTTTTATAGTAAAATGTCATAAAGTCGTATTTTGAATGGGATAGACTCAAAGCGATGGTCGTTTGTTCGATTCCAACCTGTCGATGTATTTTCTTAGTATAAAATGCTGCCTTTTTTAGACCGTTGTGGAGCAGTGGTACAAAGGTGCGACTGTAAATGCGACAGGTTGTGGATTCGATTCCCACTGGAGGAAAGTTAGTTGTAAAGTTATTTAATAATAAAAATTATATTCATTTTATAAACATTTTCAAAACAACTTTTCTGATACTCTATTCTAATATCTATTCAAATTTTAAACCAATCGTACGACGACCTGTAGAAGTAGAATGCCTACATATAAAATTCAAAGGCAAACTGACCCAAGTGAGGTCTTTAACTGAATAACTGACCCAAATATCTCCGAAGGCACCCACACAACATTCAACCTAAAAGTCTATAGTTCCTGAACAAAACACTACATTTAAAAGAAAATGATTCGTGAAATGTTTCTTCCATTTTATTCGAAACAGGTTATAAATCTAGCTCTTATTTATTAGCCTAATAAAAATGATACCAGTATTGTAGTCACGTTCCACTTATTACTTACAAAAAATATTTTTTAATGTTATATTATACGAGTATCAGTTACAGATGTTGCTATTACTTCATTATTTTTATTATAGTGGTTAAGTACTCCAAAACACTCCGTTCTCCACTTTCTGCTTATTATTCGAAGCACTGTGTGTTGTATGGATTCCATACCCGACAGCGTGCTTTATCTTGTTACCAGAGCGAAGAAATGACAATATCTCATTTCTCTGAGTGGGAATCGAATCCACAATCGTCGAGCTTACAGTTAGTGATATAGTGACACTGTGCCGAAGGGTTTCAACTCAAACAATACTTATCATCAAAAATATACGAAAATACATAAAAAAAACAACAATATATCAAGAAGAAAACCCTCAAAAAAAATCCAAATGAGATTTGGCTCGCGTTCGCAGGCGAGTTGCGATTGCGACAAATGAAATAAATATTTGTAAAGCGCAGTGTGACGTAAGCCCTCTCTCTCTCTGGAACAAACACAGTGAGCACCTCGGGCCGCGGTTCGTTAAATATATGAGAATATTACATTACTTATGTATCGGTGGCTATGTGGATTCTCTTATAGGTTTTATAGGCTTGGAATTAGATAAGATTTTATTTTATTAGTATAATATTCGCGGGATAATAATTATTTATTCTTACTCTTTGCTCTAGTATCAGGACCAAGAGCGATGTAGAGTTCCGCCACTCAACACGTAATACTTTGAAAATTCGATAGAAAATGGAGACTGTCTTAACGTTAGGTTCTGACTGCCTAACCTGATTTACGTAGGATACAACGTGAAGCTGAAAAAATTAAAAAATATATAATATTAAACATACGCGATTGATTCGCAAAATTCGAGACGCTATGTCTGTCTTCAGTGGCGGAGCTTAACACTGCCGTCTGTCTTTTTACCAGAACGAGAAAATAGACTGTGGATCCCCATAGACTAGGAACCCACAACCATCGCGTTTACAATCGGTTCAAATGCTTATAATGAGTACAGTTAACACCACCTTATTACACATTAAAATATAAGTTCAATTTTCACAATGAACCATTTGTTTACATTATGATAGCTAAAAATGGCGTTTGGCCAAGAATGAGGCATTCATGGCTTATTTAAGCTAATAATAAAATATAATACTTTATAAGCACGTTTTGTAGAACGGAAGTATGTGAAAATATCAATTCGAGTAAATACATTCAATATACAATTCTTTTTATAAAAGAAATTGTGGAAATGATATAGAATGTGGATAATAGACGTATCTGCGTATTATATTGTTTTAAAACATACGTTATATTATTAACAAGTCTATAACGTTATTCTACAGAAAAACAATGCTTTATTTCATTGAGTGCGGGAGTCATTATATTCACATTTACCCTATATTATTACTGAGACGAACAATTATAATTGTTACTTCCTTTACTTAATTATTTTATTTATATGTAACGGGGCCAGTCGTGGCGCAGGAGTACAAAATGTGACTGTGCCTGTAGATAGGTTGTGAGTTCGATTTTCACTTGAGAAAATGAATCAACTTCAGCTTCAAGCTGTATCCCACATACAGCAAGAGTAGACAAAGGGAACAGTAGTGTCAAGACACTCCGTTCTTCACTCCGTAAAGAGAAAAATCGAAAATTACATAATAAAGCTATTGAAATTTTCTCTATAAAAAAATATAACGGAAATTATTCAGATTTAGATAAGCACCAAAATTTTGCGTCATAAATAAATAAATTTGACGGCGCGTCACTTTCTCAAGGCCGAACCGTTAAACCTCGAAATTTTCTGTCTCATGTAAAGCTTGTAATCCAGATACTTTCGCCCTCAAGGATTACGTATAAACAAGATCCCATTGGATAAAAGATGGCAGTATATAAAATATTGTTGCATGAAAAGTAACAAGTATATATAAGATTTTTTTTCATCTTTGCGCTATATCCCATAAAACAGGATAGGCAGAGAGATATTATGAGTGTAAAAATACTCCGTTTTGAATGACTGGTGCGGCTGCTTACATTAGCAAATCAAATGCAGTAAAAACGACATATAAATGCTCGCATTTTTTAATTGACTCCAAGCGATCTTGATATTAATGGCAGATAGATAACAATTGATCGTATATGGGTTTTTCCTTTTAAGATACAGAACTCGAAAAATTAACTTTTGCATACTATGATAATGGATTTATTTGAATCGCATCGAATTTGAAACTTTAATTTAATGTTACAGTCTTTAAATCATTCATATTTTTTAACTTACAGTTGCATGGAATCACTTACTACGAATAAAATTCTTTTCGAACAAAGAAGACAACTTTCACAAACTCTGCCGTTATGAATAAGAGTCGTTGCATTATCGAAACTCCCATTTTCCTTTATTTCAAACTAAAGAAATATGCAAGACTCTTGAATATTTATTAGAATCAGTTTTTTCTATATTAAATGAAACACCACTTTCGTGATTAATTTGAAAAATTATTTTTAAAGAAAATTTTTCTGTAGTAAAATAATGGAATGTTAAAGTAATTTATAAGAAAATATAACTCCAGAACACAATATTATTTAATTTACTTAGTAAACAGACAGCAATACAAATTACAGTATATGAATGAAATTATCGACAGACAAGTCATTGTTTTTGACATTTATAAAGATAGATGGTGTTATTCAGTGTTGCAATTAGTTAATTTCAACATCCTCTTCTTAATTGCAAACCCATAGCTGTAGAAAAAACTTCAGTCTTCTTTTGAGAAATTGGTTTTGTAAGTATGTCGGCAACCATTTCCTGAGTGCCAATATATTTGAGATCAATTTCCTGATTAGCGACTCTTTCGCGAAGAAAATGATATCGTATATCAATATGTTTGCTTCGTGCATAGTAGGAATCATTGCCTGTAAATTTAATTGCACTTTGATTATCACAGTAAATTATGGTAGGTGCAACTGAAATATTATACTGCAATTCTGACTCCAAATGTCGTAGCCACAATGCCTCTTGTGTGGCAGTAGCTAATGCCATGTACTCTGCCTCCATGGTTGATAATGCGACTGTGTTCTGACGTTTAGAACACCATGAAACTGAAGCACCCTGAAACAGAAATGTGTAGCCAGTGCATGATCGCCGGCTGTTAGTATCTGAAGCCCAATCTGAATCACTGTAGCCAAACACTCTTTCCTCTTCTTTGTTTTGACTAAATATCAATTTACAATCCTTTGTGCCCTTTATATACCGCAGTACTCTTTTTACTGCTAGCCAGTGTTGCATTTCTGGTTTGTTATTGAAGCTGCTCAATTTGTTTACTATAAAACATATATCTGGTCTTGTACCCTGTGATAGGTAAAGTAAACTCCCAATTGCTTCTTGATAAGGGACATTTTTAACAATATTATCTTGCTCTCCTGTGCTAATCAATTTAGAGCTAAGATCACATGGTGAATGAACTGCATTGCAATCTGTCATATGGAATCTCTGTAGAATTTTTTTTATATAGGCAGTCTGATCAATATGTATTTGGTCTCTGGCCTCATTCTGAGTTATTCTCCAACCAATAAAATGATTTACAGGTCCCAATGTTTTCATATGTAATTTACTTTTAAGTTGTTGCTTTATTTCTTCACCTTTCTGTTTGTTATTATAAAAAATTAATAAATCATCAACATAAATCAGTATAGCAAGAATGTTTCCATTATCATTTTTGTAGTACACACATGGATCCACAGACGTACTTTTCAATCCCAATTCTTTTAACAAGGCTGTTAGTTTTAAATTCCATTGGCGACTGGCCTGTTTTAAGCCATAAATGGACTTATTTAATCTACAAACTTCGTGCCCATATTCATAACTCGGTGGTTGATTCATATATATTTCAGTGTCTATGTCTCCCTGTAAAAATGCTGTAACTGCATCTATTTGATCTATATATAAGTTTTCTTTTACAGCCATTGCAAACAAATATCTTATTGAAGTATGTCGTACTACCGGAGCAAAAATCTCATTATATTCAGTTCCTTTCTTTTGTATGAAACCTTTTATGACTAATCTAGCTTTATATCGTACAACTTTACCGTTTGCATCGGTTTTTATTTTAAAAACCCATTTGCAAGGAATTATCCTCTTGTTTTCAGGAAGCGTAACTAATGTCCATGTATTATTCTGAAGGAGTGATTCATATTCACTATCCATGGCATCTTTCCACTCTTTTGCTTTTGAACCTGAAAGAGCTTCTTCCACAGTTTCTGGTTCCTTTAATAATATTGCTGAATCAGTTGGCTTCTCATCATGACAAAAAAATGTAGTAGGTTTATTCCTTGGCCTCAAAGTCATATTTCTAAAGGGCATTGTTTCTTCCTCTTCGAAACTCTCTGGTGTGTAATCTGGGTCATTATTATCTGACTCTGAGTTTGACAATTCACTGGTGGCGTCAAACAATTTGTCTTCTTCAGAACTTTCATTTACAAAAGTATCGGTATCAGATTCAAGTTCAGTAGCTTCCTGTTGTTGCAATGTAGTAAGCGGCATTATAACACAATTGTTTTTGACTGTGTGTTCCAGGAAAACAACATCTCTGCTCTTGTATATTTGTTTTTTACTCATATCATACAATCTGTAACCTTTTGTATGTTCACAATAACCCACAAATATCATTTTGACAGCTTTTGAATCCCATTTTTGTCTCTTTTCTTTTGGCACATGAACCATTGCATGACAACCAAAAATTTTCATGTTATTCAAATTTGGTTTTTTACCAGTCCACATTTCATATGGTGTCTTGTATTCCAAAGCTTTTGTTGGTGAACGATTTACAATATAAGCCGCTGTTGAAACCGCTTCAGCCCAAAAATATTTTTGTAATCTGTATTGTCTGTAATGTGCCATCTGAGTCTCTTATCTGGAAATCCACATTGCCACTGCCTTTTACTGGCACTATTTTATTATCTGCCACCTTGATGTTATTGATTGTACATGGAGTAACATCATACATCCAATTCTCATTATTGCACATATGCAGAGATGCTCCAGAATCCACATACCAGCAGTTTCCATCCAATTCAGCAGAAACTTGTTGACATATTCCTCAACACTCGAGCAATTTTCCAAGTTGGTGGTGATCAGATCTCTTAGTAAACCTACTTTTCGACTGAGCCCAGAGTCATCAAATACTTTTTCGAGTTTTATCCATACTTGTTTCGCTGTTGTAGCTTCTTGAACGTGGACATAATTAACTGGATCTATCAAAAATATTATTTTCGATCTTGCTTTCGTATTTTTCTTGCTGTCGGATTGATAACCCGCATCAGGTTCAATTTCCTGCCACAATTCTTCATGTTCCAGATAGTTTTTGACGGCAAATTTCCAACTTTGGTAGTTTTCTCTTCCAATGAGTTTCTCAATTGTGCCCATTGATATTTGTGACACCATTTTTAATGTACTTTTCGTCAAAGAATATGTTGAAGAAGGAAACAAACACGCCGGTAATGGCCGATTGCGAGGTTATGAAATTGAATCCAATTTAATCACAGCAGTTTTGTATCGAATTATATTTCGTATTTACTTTCTGACATTATTTGCCCATAACCTAATGGAATGTTAAAGTAATTTATAAGAAAATATAACTCCAGAACACAATATTATTTAATTTACTTAGTAAACAGACAGCAATACAAATTACAGTATATGAATGAAATTATCGACAGACAAGTCATTGTTTTTGACATTTATAAAGATAGATGGTGTTATTCAGTGTTGCAATTAGTTAATTTCAACATAAAATGTACTGAACATTTTTTGTTCGTAGTCTTACTATTATAATTTTTGTTTTTGAATACTTAAAATATTTACATAAATATTTCTTAAAAACTGAAAAGCAAAAAATAATAAGCCCTTTAAATATCAATCTCTATAATAAAATTGAGGCCAGTCGTGGCGAACAAAGTGTGACTATAACGTGACAGGTTGTTGGTTCGATTCCCACTCGAGGATATAAAATAATTTAATATTTTTATTTCACTGTTCCACTGCGTTACGACGACCTCTTGTTAGATAGTTTATTTATAGAATAGTAGTAGACAAAATGCTAAAATAACTTTGTCTAACTGTATTCCATTTGCGTCATAAGATATCAAATATGTATTTGACGTATTAAATTTCAATAACTCAGTTCCTAACAATAGATAAGACGTTTTTTTATAATGTTTGTATAACACATTAATAATTAAATATATGAAGAGTTTATTCGGTTGAACATACTAATATACGGAACTACCATTCTAAATAAAAAAATGTGTGGACTCAGAATTAGTTTAATGTAAATGAACTATCCATTTAAGTTAAACTAATTCTGAGTTACCTTAGGTCCTTAGGATCAGTCATATGTCATCATAATTGATATTTTTTTTCATAAAATCAAGGCGGGCGTAAGCACACGTAAAAACTAGAAATTTGCAATAATAATTTTAACTTTATTCGCCGCGTTATCAAAATCTGTAAATTATTTCCTACAGACCTTCAATATTGAAATTTGGCAAATTAGAACTCTCATTACTTTACATTTTTTCTTTAATGATTTTTTAAACATATTTTTCTATACTTAATTAAAAATAACACTTTTATAATGTAATAAATAATAATTAATTCCTCCAATTGGAGATTGAACCTACAACCATCGTGCTTACAGTAAGACACTGCACAATGACCTATTAATATAATATAAATATTTATTTATTGAACAAACAATATATTCTTATATTTAAATAACAATAGTAGAATCTAATACAAAAGTACAGTAGTACTACATGGTTCTATTTATAAACTGCTTTCAACCGTAAAAGGGGGCGTAGTGTTTCTAAAGAACACAACATTTTTCTACCATTTTTGTATAGAGCTTTAGATGAAAACGAATACTGGCTTACTTTTCAAAGTTTTTGTAGTATTAATAGTAAATTAATAAGTTAGTATATTATGAAGAAATATTAGTATACAATAGTTGTTGTTTTTTTTATCACTATATATTTAATGGGATATTTTTACATCAAATTATTCATAAAAAGAAAATATATATATAAAAAAAGTAATTAATACCGCTCATAAACTATGATGATGTACATATACATCCTCCATTTAATAATCGACAGTTATTTTATTCACTAAGGAGCTACGGCGCGACGTAGCATCGTTGCTACGTAGAATGCTTACGTAGCAGTCTTTATGTTCTTATACCTACTTACTAAAATATAGAATAATTGTAAAAGAATATTGTTTTTTTCACAATTTTTTATTTTAAAACAAAGAAAAAGAAAAATGCTACTAATTATGTTTTACGGAAAAAATATTTTCAAATCAATGTCAGTTATATATCATCTTTTTTTATTTAGGTGGCTCGAATTTTAGTGGTTTTCGTAAAACTTAATTGGTCATTCTTTATATTTTCAAAATTTAAATAATACAAACTATTACATACACACATATAATTATGTTAAATAATTTAATTAAGTTATTAATGAACAACTTACCAAAATTACATCCTAAATACATAATTAGCACATCACTTCACTGCACTGTTTATTTTATTATAAACTAAATATCTTTCAAACTTGCAAAACACTGTACGAAATACGTTAATTAAAAAGTGTACTCACGTATTCCTTACAATAGAGATACAGATCGTACGAAGCGTCCGAACGCTACGACGAACAACGTCAAACTGAGACAACCAGCAAAAATTGCTGAACTCTAGCGAATTTGTTTTTTTTTTTATTAGCTTTATTAAGCATTATTGAATACAGCCTTTACAATAATATTTGTTTTTAATAATAATTTGTATGTAGTACCAAAAATATAGTAGAACTGGTTCTTCTCCACAGATATATGTAGGAGTATAGTTCAGGTGAAATGCGACGCCTGTCGTAGATTTTATAATCTTCTGGCGCCAGTTGTTGGAATAGTGAATACATTACGTTTGCTATAGTTTATATGAAATTGATTTCGATAAAATTTAAATTTATACTAATATAGTAGTTAAATAAGAAATTATGTTTTAGTATTTTATAAAATGTAAAATTTGTAACCTTAATTAATTCTTGCACTTTCCACCGCAAATCCCTTTCAGAAGGAATTTTTAAATCGATTTTATGCTTAATATAAATGTTACTAAAGAAAAAGTTACATTAAAATAAAATTTTAAATATGCAAAAAAATCTTTAAATCCAATTTAAACCTACGACCACCTTGTTATATCATGCACGCATTTTACAACAAAATTGACATATAATAATACCTTACATAATTTCTTCTCTCAGTTAAACATATCCTGCATATGTTTAAAAGCCATTTAACGTTTATATATGTAGAGATTGCTAAGTGTTAAGCGCTTACTAGTCTATTAGCGTAGCTACGTGGTTTCGCACGGGAACATTTCGATTTGGGGCATATAGACATGACCTTCTTATTAGATCGTGGAATTGGGGCAGGATCTATTTTATTATATTATATTCAAATTTATATTCGAAATTCATTTAGAGTAGAAATATGAAGTCCTAGTGGTGCAAGACTAAAGCTGATGGTTGACGGCTGTTGTGGGTTCCATTCTCATATTTCTTACCTTCATAACGTTTTTAATGATGCCCAACTTTCAAAACTAAAAACATGAATTAAAAAATTTAAAAATTACATTTCAAACTAGTTTATTTTTTACAATATTTTTCATGAGATTTCTTAAAAGATAATTATAATGTCGTGTATAGAATTCTTTCTTAAGAACGTTCTACAGAGAAATTTAAGTGGTTAAGGCAGTCTAAAGGAGTTCTAAGGCCTCACTGAAAACCGCTTGTGGTTTTCTGGTAACTCAATGACTTCTCAACAAAACAGCGTATGCATTTCGAAGAAGCTACAAGATTTTATAATGTAATAAAATTAAGTTTTCAGAATGTTTTCATTTTATTTATTTTTCATTTTATTTAGTTTCTATTTTAATAGTAGGTACATGAGATTCACATTAACGTAATCTTATATAGC
Source organism: Heliconius numata (assembly GCA_016802625.1). Classification (NCBI taxonomy): domain Eukaryota; kingdom Metazoa; phylum Arthropoda; class Insecta; order Lepidoptera; family Nymphalidae; genus Heliconius; species Heliconius numata. The sequence continues at coordinate 3,033,310 of JAEBDU010013219.1, forward strand.
CTAATAGCGTAAAAGGACTAATCAACACAAAAAAATGTTTTCAATTCAACCTATTCGTTCCTGAGATTAATGGGTTCAACCAAACAAACTCTTCAAGTTTATATTATTAACTATTGATAAGTGTAGACACTTTAAAATTTATACAGATATTCTAATTATCAGAAACGTTTGCATTTTCCGATAAAATAAAAGGAAGCTAAAAACAATTGATATATTTCAGGAGCTACAGCCTGATAAAAAACGTCCGCAATACTGTATCGACAAGTAGGCCCAATCGAATTACCCCATTACACGCCGTAGCCTACGTGACTAACACGGCTAGGCTGGCTTTTAATTATATTTATTTTTTTCTTTCTGAAATTTTAGTTGTGGTGGTAACTAAGAACATTCTTGGTATATATTTTTTAAGCTTCACAGTGTATGGGGAACGGAGTGTCTTAACACTAGGTTCGCTCTGCCAACCATGCTGTGGGCGAGATATAGCGTGAAGCTGATTTTTAATTTTTCTTATCCCGCATACAGAGTTGGCAGAGGGAACCTAGTGTTAAGTAATTAACCTAGTGTTGATTAAGTTATAAGTAGTAAAAAGACACTCTTTTATTCAATCTGATATTTCGTGTTGATTGGCGACACTCAACATAAAAATTAGCAATTATTTTAGAAAAAGTATAAAGGCTCTTACACAGTTTTCAAGAAGTGTGGGTTAAAACTCTGGTAGCTTATAGTTTTTTTTCTAGATTTTCTAAAAAAAATATCCACACTGATCATCAGTTTTCCAATGTAAAAAAACTTCTAAAATTAATCTACTAAAATAACATACAATCGATAGAGCTGCAATAGGCTGTACCAATATTTTCCCCTGACATGTACCAATCAAACTCAATTGCGAGGGCGTGTTGAACGAAAAAAAAATAAACATCTCAAAACTAATTGAGAACTGAACCGAGTTACAAATTGATTGACACAATGAACTTTATTGAACTTTCTGTCTAATAAAATTGAAATTTTCAAATTTCACCCGTGAAATCTAATAATTCATTTGTAGGGTATTTGCGAAGTATTAAAAATAAATTATATTTTTTTAGCTTCATGCTGTATTCCGCATGTTGGAGGGAAGTCAGAGGGAAACTAGAAATCTAGTAACTCCCATTAAGATACTTCTCTTTCTCACTTTTCGCCGAATTCTGGCCGCCTTGCGTGTTGAATGTGCCGGAATTCAACGTCGCGCTTTGCCTCGTTACCAGTTACGTAAAGAAAAAATGAAAATATTAAATATTCCATTTCCTCAAGTGGGAAAATATTGGGTATATTTTCCCACTTGAGGAAATGGAAGTAAGAAAAGTAAGTGGTAAGAAATTAATATTTAAAAAATATCATTTCATAATAAAACCTTAGTTGTAAAAGAGTATTAGTAGTTTTCAAGGGATAACTTCATTAAGATGACTTTAAAGTTACTTTCAAAAGAGCGACGTTGATTGATAGTGCAAAGCGGGGCGATAGGTATTATAAAGGAACGTTTACATGACGAACTTGTTTAGTCACCGATGAATAAATTTCAAAGGCTAATTTTTCTACCGACATTTTATAGCAAAAGCTGGCAAGTTTTTACTTTATTATAACAGTTTTTTCGTTTTTATTTTGAAATAATACAAAACAAAATGCTTTATCCCGTGCCTTTATTAAATATTTTAAATTATGTAACAGATTTTGATGCGATTTTTACTAATGACCTTTTATAATCCTTCATCACAGCGACACTAAGTTCCACCACTCTCCACAGTGTCATTAAGTTCTACAACTCTCTACGTAATATCTTCAATTCGGGTAAAGAATGGAGAACGGAGGGTCTTAAATATTATTTATTATTTTTATTATTTTATTACTACCATTTAATAATACAAGAACTTAAGCTGTGTCCTGCAAAACTCTTCGCGAGTTTGACTGCTGGATCTCTATACATATGATTTAAAATACATATATATTAGATCAAAATTAAACTAAGAAGTATTTTCTGTTATTTCCCTCTGCTAGTCTTCTATACGGTATAAGAAAGGTATAAACTATGAAATAAATATAATAATATAAAGTGAACGTGCCCTTAACAAACTTGCTCTAATTCCTGTTTTATGAAATATGGAAACCTCTATTGACACTGATGATAATTTATTGAAATGTCACGCGCAAGGAGCATGTCAGTGGCACGTCAGATCGACGCCGTTTATTTTAACCTATTTTGAAAGCTTTGTAAGTAAATATATGCAATATTATGAAAATATGTTACATTTTAAAGTGTTAGTCAGACATCTTCCATTAGTCTCTTTTATAAAATATTTGATTTTGTTTAGATTTTTGCTGAAATATTTACGCTTTTTTTTGCTCAGTATGCAGAGAAAGCCTGGTGCTAAGACATTTGTTCTCCGTTTAACGTCAGAATTTGAGACATTACGCGTAGACTAGCGGAATTTAACTCCGCATTTTGTCTACCGAAGCTGGAAAATAAAAATAGTTCGTTGCCCCGCGTGATCGAACCTACAACCATCATGCTAACAGCGAGATGCTGTCTCAAAAAAGATATTATTCCAAACATATTTAAAAAAAACACATTTTTTTTAAATGATCATTCTAAATTTTAAATAAAAAACACTATCGTGTTATACTATCAATAGCTACGGGACCATGTTTGTTGTTTCTAACAAACTTATATTATATTTTTTTTAAAAAATATATATTTTAATATATCCAATAGACGCTTGGACCACACTATAAAGTAATAAAAGAAAAGAAGGAAGGAGATAATAAATAGAGTCATTTAATTATAAGAGCAAACGACTCCGCTAATAAGGTTATGTGTTAATATCGTAGGACCTTTCCCTTTCCCTATACCTATGTAATAATGTACTGATTCGGTAGAAGTGTGTAATATATCATTCGTATTCACCTATGATGATATATGGATTAATTAATTTTGACTGTTAATAGTAAATCAACTTTGCTCTGTATTCCGCGTAGGCAAAGGAGGCAAAAGGAAAAAAAAATGAGACAGTGTGAAGATATTCCGTTCATTCGTAGATAATGTCTCTACATGTTATTTATATTTATGTTGATCGGATTTCAATTTCTGACTGACTTCAAATAACATTAAAAATCAGCTTCACGCTCTATCCCGCACCCAACAGGGCAAGCAAAGGGAACCTAGTGTTAAGACATTCCGTCAAATAAAATTACTGTAGAACATTCTCAAATCTTTGTTGCAGCGCATTTGATTGTACATACGATGGTTGTAGTTTTGATTCAAACGTTCTTTATTTTTCATCATTATTATATTTATTTTATTTATATATAAGTATATAAAGGAACGGTCATATCTATAGACGGAAACACCTTTTTTACTTTTCGGTATTGAAATTCACCCAAGCAGTAAGCCAACTTTGTAAAAATCATGCTGACTTGTCAAAGAAACTAATACCGGCTGAACAATTCCAATATAATTAAATTACTTATCCCCTTTGTTCTTGCGGCCGTGAACGTAAAAAAACTCATATGGTCCAACCTGCAAGTTTGGAAATTGTTAACTCCTTCAACTAAAGTCATAGTATACATATTCGGATTTTTCTGCTAAAAATGTCTTGAAATGTGTTTCATGTTTCACAAGATAATGTTTTAGATTTATGCATTTTTTCCAATATTTTTAAAGATTTTTTTTTACATTGTTAATAACATATAAAATATTCAATAAACACAGAGAAAAAGCATCTCATTTGTTTTTCTTAAATACACTAAAATAAATATTTGTATAGTCCAAGCGGGCGAATCCGCGTGGACACCTCTGGTATACAATAAAAATGTAAAAGGGTGATATGCCCCTAGCTTAAATATATTTTAATAAAAACAAATGTTTAAAAAAACTCCGACATTATTGATGATAATTAGAATTGCGATATATTTTTACTAAAGTCGAGAAATTTGTTTAACGTTTTGTGTAATTTACAATGCCCCATTTCACTCTCAGGAGTATAATATCTTTCTTTAATAAATGCTTGCCAACATAATGGGTCGAAGAAACATTCAATGTGTTGTATAAGAATTAATCTTTACTTTTATGTGTTTTTATAAATAATCAAGTTCTAAATTGAAGCATAATGCATTTTTATGGTTCCGTACTTCAAGAAAGATACGGAACCCTTATAATTTCACTTCATTGTCCGTCCGACCATCTGTCGTCGTGTCGATCATGGACCATTTTGCTGCATTTTGTGTGAAATTTGCAGTCTAATCAAAATCTTTACGGTACCTTCTGTGGATCTACAATTATGAAATTTGGCAAAAAATTAGATTTTACTGAATAAATAAAAGAAACAAACCCAAAAACGTAATTTATACTTCTATTACAGAAAAATATATATAAAAAAATATTTTTGTAGTTCATTACATATACAATTAGTGGGCGACTCTGACTCGCACTTGACCGGTTTTTGTACTATTCTTTGAAATAGCTTACCAAGGCTTAGCAATCCAGCCTGCATCAATACAAACTGTAGATCCTCTTACTTTGAACGAGAAAAAACATTCAAGTAACAGAAGGCTGATAATTAACAAACCCGCCAAAGGTGATTCTTAAAGTTCTATCCAACAGTCCAATCTCCTCAACACTGCTGACCTATCAAAGACCAATACGAGGTCAACAGTTCCGATATAATTGGATTGCTTATTCGCTTTGTTCTCACTACCTGGTGGCCGATCTCGTGCGGTTTGCACGTAACTTGAAGTGCGAGGTTATTGTAGCGTCGGTTTTGCCAAGTTCAGTTGATATAGCTGATATAAGTAAATAAATAAAAATAAGTTTAATAATAGGATATTTATTATTAGCAAAAAAAATTAAGCTTTCTAGCATTATTGTATGGTCTTGTAAAGATAGGAAAAAATATAATATACACAAAAAAGCCAGACAGGTGGATGGGCACAAAGTGTAAACTTGACTGGTTGTGGGTTCGATCCCAACTCAAGGAAATGAAATATTTATTTAAAATCATATTTTTATTTCTTCGCTCTGATCTCGAGGCAAAGCCCGGCGTGTAGTTTCGCCAATCAACATGCAATGACCCCAGAATTCGACGGAAAGTGGAGAGCGGAGTGTCTTAACAGATTCCCTCTGACTACCCTGCTGTGTGCGGGGTTGGATGGTAAAAAATAAAAAATATATTAAATATACAAAATATATGTACATACGTTCAGTCACTTTTTTACATATAACATTATTCATATTATAAACCCTAGCAAATAAAGGTTACGGCCACATAAGAATCTTACTATACGCCCTGAAATATTTAGACCCACGCAGGAGAAACGCAAAAAATTTTGTGGTGTACGTGTTTTCCCTAAATTTATGTCTCTCTCATCAAAATGCGGAAGAATAAAACACCCTGGAACGGTTCATAATTTATTTTCCTCGGAAACCCCTTTTTTACTTTCCAAGCAAGAATAGGTCAAGCCATATTAAAAGCTATATTTATACGAGAAAATTGTGCTTAAAAGATTGTAGGGTTGGCGAAATGTGAATACTTAGGATTGCAGTGCAATTATAGTGATGCTTTATTACAGCAGTCGTTTTGACGTAATAAATGTACGAGTACATCTAATACTGTGATACGAAGCGGAAATTTAAATTACTTCATAGAGAATTAGACTGAACTAGATTTGACTCAAATTTTAATTAATATTTCTTTAGCTTCATCCTGTATCTTGCACACAGCAGGGTAGGTAACCGGAACCTAATGTTAGGATCCGTTCCCATTTTTCGTCGAATTATGAGGATATTGCGTGTTGAGTGGCAGAGCTAATCGCCGCGCTTTGCCTCGACACCAGAACGACAAAAGAAAATATTAAAGATTTCATTCCCTCGAGTGTTAATCGAACCCACAACCTCTCGCGTTGACATTCACACGCTTGTATATGTGGAATAATTTATAGTTAAACATTTGTGATGAAATAGCGTTGTAAACAACAGTATAATAAATTTTGGTATAATGGGAGTGATGGATTTTCTGTTCATACTAGGCATGGCGTTTTATATCTATTTAGTTTTTGTGCTATTAACATTGCAATAAAGAACAGATTTCCTAAACTCAATGTTTCAACAGTTAAAGACCTAAAGCAATTATATAATAGATCTTTATGTAATATTAAATTAAGATATCTAATAGTAAGTGCGGTGGTTACAATCAGACAGGCTGGGTTCAATCTTCTCTCGGCGGGGTGTCATCACCACGGAACTCGGAACGAGGAACTCATGTTCCGCCACTCAAAACTCAACGTTTCAAAATTTGGGAAGTAGGGAACCGAGTAGGGAACATTTGGTTCCTTTTGTCTACCCTATTAAACAGGAAAAGCGTGAATCTAGTTTTTTTGTTAAGTAAAACGAAACACCCTATAAAAAACTAATAAACGTTAAAAAAATACTAACGGATTAAAAAAAAAATTAAACCCGTTGAATTTATCGAGCCGAGCACACGCCGTAACATAACGCTTCGTAACTTTCTCAAATTGCCACCATTAAAATAAGCTTTAAAATAATCCTTCCAACAGTTCTAAAGAAATACTGCCATGCGAATGCTCTTTCGACGACGCAGATGTGCCACCTCTAAGTTTGCGTTAGAGACACTAGAACAACTTTTACAATTGTATTTCGGTATAAGAATTTCTTTAAATAATCTGTTTTCTTTTTAAACATGACTTTGGTGTATGATTTTTGTTTTAATATTCGTCTTTTATTTAGTTTCGTTGTATAAAGTTTTTGTATGTGTGAGATGTAATAGCTGTATATTTTTTATTATAAATAACTTTTCTCTACCTGTCTTGAGACCCGAGTCGTGGCAGGAACACAAAGTGTGTCTGAATCGGACAGTTTATGAGTTCGATTCCCACTCGAGGAAAAGAAATGTTACATATTTCAATTTTCTGTCAAACAGCTTTGCCTGGACAAACAGAAATATAGACAGACAGATATTTTTTAATAGTTTCTTAGTATCTTAGGGTCGTATTAATGATTACATACTCTTGAAAAAAAGTTGTCTATTTTGAAATCCCAAAAAATATTTTGCAAAAAAAGTGTCCAATTCAGTATATTTTTTCACCAAATAATATTTGAACACTACATTAATTTACCTAACAACGCTAACCTGCGAGCCAACGATGCACGAATGTAAACTCAACGTTCTAAAGATTTTCTATCATTTTGAGCAAAGCAAATCCCATTATAAATGAGAAAATTTCCTTCGAGATAACACAGTTGAAGGGAATCGAGTATATTATACGGTTGTACCATTTGATTCCCTCGAGTCACACCTGCGTAGCGACAGTTTTGCTATACTATTTTGACTTTTATTCTAAATTCCCTAAGGCTTTAATGTACTGGAGATCAGTTCTACATAAAACCGTTAAGCGATTTCACTCTGTTTATACATACAAAACTCTCGTCAATATAAATGAAGCTGGAATAGCTTAAACGTTGACTATCTCAGAAGATTCAGTTTTAATATTGAAATTGTGTTGATGCTTGTTTAATTTGTTTTTAAAGTAGCGCTATTCTTATGTTTTGTTTTGAATTTTATAGCAAAAATATTACACTACATACTAGAAAAATATTGATAAGGTCTGCAGAGATAAACTGTCTTTAGTAATATGCTGAAATTATTATAAAATTACTTGTATAACTTTAAAATAAATATGTAGGTTTATAAAAGAAAAATTAAATTGTGGCGCAGAGCGACAGGTTGTGGGTTCGACTCCCACTAGATGTAACGATGCAAAGCGCAGCGTTGAGAGCCGTCACTCAACACGCTAAAGCATAAGCTATTACATGAATATGACCTGAAAATAGTATAGTACTTATACAAATTCTTACATTTAAAATCTTAAATCCATTGCAACTTTCAGTGAGTGTTCCTTGTATATCTTCATTATTCATTCATTTAAATTGAAAACTATTTCTTCTATACGGCAACACTACATTCGAGAATTGTGAACTTTTGAATCAGGCTAGGACAACTTGAACTACATTGAACTTCAAGGCGCCATCTGCATCCGTTAGCATATCTATAGAAGTACCTAGAATAGTATAGTAGTAGCTCGTAGTACAACAGCTTGGACCATCATCTGTATGTTATAGTAATCTCTGTTCCGGTTAAAAACAGTTCGGATTTACGAAAATCCAATGCACTTTTGCGACAAAGAAACAAGTGCAGTAAAAAGCTTTAGTTGTTTTGTTTCCTTTTATATTTAAATTTTAAAATATTTTGCGCGAGAAATGTCTGGTGAATGTGATTTTGGCCTAAGTAACACTGTAATGTAGCATTTGAATAGCAGATATTGTCTGCTCTAACTGGTATTAAGATATGTCTCATTATTTTTTTAACTTTTTATTCAAAAACAAAAAACATATTGGAAAGGCACTCCGCTCCCTACTTTTTGCCGATTTCTAGAGGCTTTGTGAGTTGAGTAGCGGAACTCAATGCCATGTTTTTTGTTTAGATACCGAATACTAACTTACCAGTTCCCATATTCTATATAGTAAAATTCTTCTGCACAGAAAAAATAATCCCATTATCCGCATTTATATCATAAATCTACTAATATTATATTATTATTCTCATATTAATGAAATAAATTCTAACATTCCATGAATATGCAAGAGTTCGCGCGGAACATTTGAAAACTCTTGAAATAAACTCGAGAGCTAAGTTCGAGCACTCGAGCAGATAACAACGCCATCTGCATCCGTACTGCGTTCCTATAATTGTGTCGGCAGGATATTTTCTGTATTTTATAATATATATTCGTTTTACGTTTATTTTATATTGCCAGATTGCCAGTCATGGTGCAGGAGCACAAGCGAGTGACTGCAATCGCGACAAGTTGCGGGTTCGATTCTCTCACGAGGAAGTGAAATATTTTTAATCTGAAAATCTGCGGCGTTGAGTTCCAACGCTCAACACGCAATGCATTAAAAATTAGGAAAGTAGGGACCTTAAGGTACAGACCTGTATCTATGGTTATATACGAATATGACGAATGGTCTAGCGAGATAAGCATGGGCAACCTGCAATGGCTTTTAATAACTGTATTGTTTTTTATCCATTTTTTTGTCTCTAACCTTTTGTTTTTGCCAATTATTTGAGGGCGCTTTTATTCGTACTACCCTGTAAATTGACACCTGCCAAAATATATTATATTAGTTAGCTAACTGTGCTAAACTGTGCGTAGTTTTTTTTGGCTATGCGTTGTCTGTCAGTCAGTAAAGAAGATTCTTGTATATATATAGTTTATATATTAATCATATTATCACCCAACAAAAATTCAAAAAATTCATATGCAAAATATCCAAGTACATTTAAAGAAGGCGTCAACCCGGAGTCGGAAACAATAAACAAACTTCCGTCGGTCGGTGATATTCCTTTGTGGAATAAGATGGATGTTTTCAGTATTTTCAACGTTTGCTCTTACTTTTCTTTAAAGTAAATAAATATGTTTACTTTGACGTATGTGTTGTCGCTGTACTTATCGGCGTCGGCTTTAATGGGTGTGTCTAGATACTCGTTTAGTAAAATTATTATTGTTGATTGGTATAGGAGAAAAAACAGTTTCACTCATTCCTCTTTTCCAGTCCAATTTTTGAGAGATTGTGTGTGAAACGGCGGTTTAAGCGCGCGCTTTATCTATCAGAGCGGGGGAATAGAAATGATTATGTATTACTATTCTCCCTAGTGGAAATTGAACATAAAACCATCGTGATATCTTTCAGATTCTGTACCACTGCGCTGCGAAAACCTCAACACATTAACGGTTCATTTTTTGCTAAAATAGAGCAATATAGAAGATTAAGGAAATTTTAATGATTTTTTTTAAGAAATTTGCAAAAAAATTAAGTATTTCATTATAATATTGTCTAAAGCAATATCTATATAGAAGACATAAAAATAAAACAAAAAAAGATAAAACTTGTAAAAAAATTTAATAACAATATATATTAATTTTTACTATTATTATAGGAAAAAAAACATCAAACGTGGAAAATATCTATGACGTAGCTGACGTCATCCGCGTCCTCCCATGCTTCTATCGCTCTTTGGATACGCTTTTCGGTTTGATAAGTTCGCTCTGGACTCATTCTTTGAGATACTAAATCTGGGCATCTGTAATAGAATTATTTATTAATCTATATTGTATTTTTTTCACGCTGTATCCCGCACTTATTAGAGTGAGCAGGAAGAATTTATATATTCATCAAGGCTGTCCGTTCTTTTCTTTCCGCCTGAATTCGAGATATTATGGGTTAAGTGGAGAAACTGAGCGTCGTACTTTGTCCATAACAGAGAAATAAAAACAATTTATTTGAATTTAGAATCTTATTTGATACTGCTGGCTGTATTCTAGAAGTGTATATACATTAAAGAAAGCATAATATATGAAAAAAAAATTGGTTTAATAAAACATTAAAATAAGAACATATATATATATTTTCGCCTAACAAATTATAAAAAATCTAATCCTAATATTTATATTATACATATTAAGAAAATATATACTAACTTGTAAATTTCATTAGTAATATGGTTATCGTTCTTGCACCTCTTGTTCCACTGATCCCAGTATTTAAAGCCTTCTTTGTAGAATATATCTACCGCGCACGCCGTATCGTCTCGGATGTCGTCGTCGAGGAGCGCTAAAATGTTTAATAGTAATTGTTACTTCTGGTGATAAAATCTATGGAAATATATGCTTTTTGTTATTTATTTCTTTGTATAGGAAACAAATTTCTTAGAATATAAATATTTTGATTATATATAATTTGTTATTTTAGATATATACGAGTATTAGGTCGCAATTTCCTTTACGTGAACTATAACTATACGAAAATCTCGTCAATTTTGAGGAGTAATCATAACTTAATGTGTACTATCTTTCTATTATTTAAATATTTGTTACATCGACGCAGGTGACTTTTTTAAATGTGCTATATGAATGTGTGTGAGAGTTTATTTATTTTTAAAATAAGCAAACAAACTTAAACTCAAACTTTACTCAAAGTCAATGTTCGCAAGTCCGTGTTTAAATTCATTTATTACAACCTGAACTAAACTTAGCATACCAAGATGGATTATATGATTAATAAACTTAGTTAAAATTCATGCACGCGAGACCACCACCACTACCACGAAAATGACTAGAAATGCAAGAGTTTTAAAAGCAATCTCTATTCCACTTTTATTCGTATTCTGCAAGAGGTTTAAGTCGAGACGACAAAGTTTCACGTCACTAAATAAAATATAAACAAAGTAATAGTTTCGAAATGTTTAATATAATATTTTGTTATGCTGATGAAAAATTTAGTTAAATTAAAGTGTTGAATTTACTTTTGTGAAAAAATTTTAGCTTTCTATTTACTAATTAATTACTTTTATAAACAAAGACATATTTATTGAATAAATATATAAACTAGTGATAATAAATACTAAAAAGTAATAATATTAAATTAGTATTTCTACAACTATAATTTAACTTCTGGTAAATTTATCTTGAGCAAGGGATAACTGTGGTGAACGTATTTTCTAGCGACAGAAAAATAAAATACTGAATTAGAAGAAAAAAAAAAATATTGTAATATAGTGCTTAGTAAGACAAGATCAGGTCTAGAGCTTAACATAAATACTTGAAACCTCGTTTTGCACTTTCTACTACTACTTCTAATGAATATTTTAAATAAGTATATTCAATTATTCTATATTAAATTTAAATATTGTATAAATTTTCTAAAATTTTCACAAAACTGAAGTCGAGTTTACGGTTATATTCATTTTGAAAATAAAAATTTTATATGTCAGTTTTCAGTCCATCGTTTACAGTTTCTTACCTAAAAGTTTATTTTACGATCCATTTTATGTCCCCAACAGTGACACTGGCCGGGTTATGTTCTAACAAACGGATTGCGAACGAGTATAGAGATTTCATACTTTGTTTTACTATCGCGAAAATATATTAAAGTATTACAGGTTCCAAATTATTTGTCTTAAATCAGAATTAAAATTTAAATTTAAAAAATAATTTTAATTAATATACAATTTTGTTCATATTTTATTGATCTCCAGTACTAATATGGTTGATTTAATTGCAAAGTTTAATATGCAAAGATAGTGGCGAATTAACTAATTCAGTGCAACAAGCTATTTGAGATTATAAATCACAATTTAAATTTCATTAGATTGTCGTTTAAACGTATATTTTGATTCCCGTTTAGGGAATGAAACCCGCTTTGGTAACAAGGGAATACAGTATTGAGTTCCGCCATTCAACACAGAGTTCCTTAGGAACTCTGCAAAAATTGGGGAACAGATTGTCTTAACACTAGGTTAGTCCTAAGTCCACTCTGCCTACCCTGTGTCTGCGGGATACAGCGTGAACATGTAAAAAAGGGGACCTAGAGAAAAGCCACTCCATTCTTTACTTCAATCTGGGTCTCACAAATCAGAACCATACATACCAAATATGATAAACACTACATATATAAATAATTTAACTTAAACGAAATTACTATCACAAATCAAAACTCCAAAGCAACAAAATATTAAAAACTAAAATTTTCCTATTTTTAGAAGACTTGTAACAAAACTGCAATGGCCAACCATTCGAGTGGAGATGATTAAAACACTAAGCCGGGACAGAGCCAACCTTGTATTTTACGAACCACAATAAACCCGAGGTTCCTCTCTAACCGGTCAAAACGTCAATCCGCTCTGGTGTCATTAAAAATTTAAGTATGATTTCATTAACGTTCCATACAATGTATAAGTATACTTTGAAACTGGTATTAAACTTTATTTTAACTTTAAAATACTTCGACTTAATGGGTAATGTGAAAGTTTAAAGATAATATAGCTTTGGAGGTTATATAAAGGGGTAGAAAGAAAGAACCTAGGCTAAGATACTCTGTTTCCCATTTTTTACCGAATACTGAAGACATTGTGTGTAGAGTGGTGGAACTCAACGCCGCGCTTTGCGTCGGTATCTAAGTGAAGAAAATGAAAATATTAAATATTTAATTTCCTCGAGTGGGAATCGAGGCCCTAGAATTCGGCGAAAAGTTGGAAATGTATCTTAAGACTCTCTGGAAACTGAGAACCCAGTGTTATCTACCTTCCCTTGCTATTGCAGGATAAAGCGTAAAGCTAAAAAATAAAAAAAAAGTATCAGCATTTTATTCTAACATAATTATAATAATACGACAAATATTATGCTTTAAGCAAGGGAAAGATGACAGGAGTGAAGTATTTCTGCTAGAACAATATAAAGAAGTCGGGCTAACACGTTTTACTCTGCCAATTGAAATGCCGGTTGCATTCTTAAGCTTACACAGCTGCAAAGCTGCAGATCATAATATCTCAGCAATTCTTTAGTGAACCTTAACTAAGGAAAAGGCATGAAATTACTGAGTTATTTTATAGTTTTTATTGCAATTTGTTGCATTTTAGCTTAAAATGATTGCAGGTTCAAATACAATTCGGGGGAAAGGTTTTTCATGTATTTATTCTTGGCTGGAGACTCTTGACACAGCAGCATAACTAACGGTCTGACAGGAAACACGATGGTTATGAATTCGATTACCAATCAGGAAATGAATTATTTTCAATTCCTTAGGCTATTTTGAAGTTACAGACAGACACTACAATTCTATCTATATGTATAGATAATTCGAAAAGGTACTCCGGATGTAAATCCACGACCTACGTCTTAGAAATCAGAACCGATAATATATTTGTTAATACGAAGTAGCTTTCGCATTCCTTACTCAGAAATTGGCTTATAACTGCGATCGATCAAGCGCTGAGCGCTGCTATCACTCATCTAGTCGTCTTAGATTTCAATTAGGAAATACGAACTAATGTTGTTAGAGTAATTCTAGTTGGTTTTGCTTTTGAATTGTACAACTAATTTTTTTATGGAGAATATACTGACTGATATCTTTAATTATTATTTGAGGCCAGTAAAGCTCAGGGGCACAAGCGAGAGATTGTTGGTCGTGGATTCGATTCCCATTTGATGAATTCAAATATGAAATATTTTCCTTATCGTGCTCTCTGGTAACGTGGCAAAGTGCAGTGTTGAGTTCCACCACTCAAGAGGCAATGGCTCCAGTGTTTGGCGAAAAGTTGAGGACGATAGTGTCTTATAAATTTTTTCCTCCTCCCTTACCACTAACCACTTTCCTTACCAGCCAAGTTTTAGGTCGTTTAAGTAGGCAGAGAGAACGTAGTGTTAGGAGTCTCACTAAGTTATAAACTCAAAAGCTAAACTCATTTTCCGTCCAATTTTCAAAACATTCCATGTGAAATGGCGCGATTTGTCTTTGTACCAGGACAAGAAAAATTTAAATAAAAATCCATTCCCCCGAATGGACTCGAACCGACAATCATCGCGTTAGAGACTGTGCCGTTCTTAGTAGTATGTACACTTATGTATATTCGAAGAATTTATTAGAAAATAAAAACTAATTATAATATGAGTTTCATATAAATTCTACCTTAATACATAATTCCCATTAACCGTAAGAACCCTGATGAAGGCTAAGTAAAGATAAGAGCAGAAGCTGGTACTCACATTCGCAAGCAATATTACACTCGCCCCCTTTTTTGCCCTCCCTGCACCATCTGGCTGGAATCTAAAGATATGTTGGTATGTGAATATATTGGACGTATTTTATACTTATAAAATGTCTTGTTGACAAACTGTTTTTGTGCCGTATCTTGAGATTTATTCAGATACGTTTTGGGTAGGGCTGTATGTAGGGTTGTTTGTTACGAATATATTGTAAAGATAATATTTTTTTTATTCTTTCAGTTTCACTATATATCCCGCATATAACAGGGTAGGCAGAGGGAACCTAGTTTTAAGACATTTCGTTCCCCACGCTCCGCCATACCGCTCACTTACGTCAGAGATATGTTGTATGTATTGCGGAGCTAAACACCGCTCATTGATTATTATACGAATTATATGAATTGTATTTTGGAAGGCAGAATCCTCCACAGAAAAATATTATATTACCCTTCACAACGGCACAAAATAACATGAATAATATTTTTTTAAGAAAAAGAAAGAAGAAAGAATATAAATTCTTACCTGGTAAAGTCCATAAAATTTCTTGCCACTTGGCGTAACTACGAAAGCCGCAGTATTTCTGTTGCTTACTTTTTCAATAAGACACACCCCTGAAAAGACATTAAGAAATGTAACTGGTTCACATTGGTTCCCATTGTCAGTGGTTTATGTAATATAGTATATACAGATAGTAATTAAATAATATCTTTCTTTATAAAGTAACGATTCATAAATTAAATATTAAAGCCAAATAATTTTCTCGTTTAATAAATTTCTATTTAGGCCTTGAAAATAAAAAGAAAACGTTAAGTTATTTCATTAAAAACTAAAAGTAAATTTAATTTAATGTTGCCAACATTAAATCTCCCACAAGTTACGTTCAAACAAACAAAAAAAACTTTTAAAATGAATTTTAAATAACAAAACTACTAAGTAAATAAATTATTCATATTTTTATGCAAATGAAGTGGAAATAAGTTAAAGTAATATTTTTGTGGTATCATTACTCTAGTGCGGTGTAGAACTTTTATACTTTGGCGACAAGTTTTAATTCAGTTAAAACATTCTAATAAGAGAAAATGTATATACTGTATTATATAAAAAACATTCATATGTGCTATTAAATATATCTTTGTGATTGCTGTGGTAGTGGGTACTGGGAGTGGGTACAATGAAAATGAAATTAAAATTAAAATTATATTTCAACACTACGCATTAGATATAAACATTTTTTTACTCTTCACGCTGTATACCGCAAGTAGTAGGAGGCAGAGGTAGCGTAGTGTTAAGATACTGCTCTTTCAGCTGAATAATGGAAGTATAGCATGTTTTGCTTGGAAGCCAGATAGAAGAAATAAAAAAATATATATATTTCATTCCCTCAAGTGGAAATCGAACTCGCAACCTGTTGCATTTAGAGTCACACGGTGCGCCCATCTGGCACAATTGGGCTTAATTTTATTTATAAACATTTACTAAAGAAAATAAAGACTAATAAGTGAAAAAACACGTCTAAAAATTTAAATGTATAGAAAATGTAAGTAAAAACGAAATAATCTACAGTGTTCTGATCTAATTTTCAGATGATATAATATGACAGAGCAGTCGTAGGCACGTTATAATAATTTCCTTTATATATACAGCCTACGCACAAGGAAAACTAAATTTGAAATTAATAAAGATTTTAAAATAAAATAAAATTAAAACGTTTTCCTTCTATTCTATCTTTGAAACAATTTATTAATAAACTCTTCTTATAGTACTTGAACTCACTTCCCGTCGTCCATTTTGCTTGAAAACTCAAGTCGCAGTCGGATCCGATTACAATAGAATATTTTTATATGACAAATCTTATAAGATTAGTCTATGGGCTATATGGGCTATAGCCCATCCCATCAAAATCATTAATGGACAATGACCGCCGAAAGAATGTGAGATTTACATGGGTGCCAAGTTCTGTGTTCACTCGGGATAAAATTCAAGCTCGAAATTTTTTTCGCACAAGTTTTAATAAACTTGCAAATTAGATTACTTCCAGCTTGACCTGGAAGTAATTAGGTTCTTATATGGTTTGGTGCCTGGTGGTAAAAAATAGCCAAGTTAAATTTCTAATCATTAACCGTTTGATTAAAATTGTTAAGATTTATTAAACATCATACACACATTTCTAGTTCACATTTCTTACTTTCCAGAGTAGGTACAGGTTTTCGTTGTCATTGATATACCATGATATAGCTCTTCCTGCCTACAGAAAGTAGAGAGGGATGTGTATTAACACTCGCGCGGGATACGCGTGAAAGTGCGAAAAAGAAAAAATATGTAAGGAATTTGCCCAATCTGATCAAGTACATATTTAATGTGAAAATTAACCTCTGCAAAGTAGAATCGAATAAAGTACAGAGTACTTATTAACTAACAATACAAAAAAGTGAATTAGCATAATTAATGTTATGCCTTGTTACGTCATAGTTAAATTACTACTTTACTATACAATTGAAAATATTTGTTATAAGTAACAATATAAGATTTAGATTTAGATTTACGTTAACAATATAAGATTTAGTATTAAAACAGCAACTTCAAATTTTCTTTCATAGCATGGTAGACAGAGAGACAGAAATCAGTGTCTAAATATTCCTTTAGTTGACTGTAGAATAAGTCTATTATTGAGTTAGTATACTCTGTTTGTTTGTTATTGCGTTGACATTGTCACGGTCGGACATTCGAGATACATATTTAAAAGTAAAGGAAATGTTAAGAAAAGAATATTAAATTATTTTTTTACTATTTCTAATTGTATATTTTACATCATTATATTTATTTATAGCTTAATGCTCAATCCCGTACATAGCAGGGTAAGCAGAACCTGGGAACCTAGAGCTAAGACACTCCGTTCCCATTAAGACTTCGTCAAATTCTTGCTGCTAGAGCAAGAAAATGAAAATTTTAAACATTTCATTCCCCCAGGAATGAACTCACGACCTATTAAGTTTATAATTATTTACCTAAATAAAATAAATCATAGTTAAAACAACCAAAACTTACATTGTCCAAAATACAAATGCTGTGGAAATCCCACTCTAACGAGCTCGCGGACGAGCTTGCATCTCGTCTCGTATCTCTTAGTGTGTCCTACACTTACAAACACGCAAGCCACTATGAACCATGTGTACCGCATCGCGATTACTGAGACAGTGGTAGCGAGTTTAAATGTCAATGTCAGCTGATCGAAATGATATCACAACATTGAAGATTTCACCATATTTTATGTACATTGAAGGTTTTGTATGGAAATTGTCTATTAATCTCAATTGGTAGGAAGCAATGTATAGAGAGTATGGCGTATTTGTGATATTTAGTTAAATATTTTAGTGGAAGTGCAAAAAAATAAACTGGTTATAAATTATAATTTCATACTTATTGTATATGTATATTATATTATAGATTTTTTTCGCATTTAACTACTACGGGCGTATGTTTATTGCTTGTTTAATGTAACGTTACAAAGTATCGTCAAAGGTGAATTGTGTTGTTATTTTTCTTCCTATAGTGGTCACGATAATGATATAAAATAAGCACCTACCTATTTGTTATTACTTTTAATTATTATTTTTTTTCAGCTTCACGCTGTATTCCCTAGAGTAGGCAGAGGGAACAGTATAAGACACTCCGTTCCCCACTTTCGGCTGAATTTTCGAAAACTGCATCTTGAGTAGCGAAGCTCAAGGTCGCGCTGTTTGCCCTGCTACCAGAGTGACAATATATTAATTCACCTTAATGGGAATCGAACCCACACAACCGTCGCGTTTACAGTCACGCGCTTGTGCTCCTTCCCCAAACGGGTTATTATTAAGTAACAGTATTTAATGATTTAAAAAAAGTATATATAAGTAATAATTCTGTCACGTACAGTACTCTAGCAATCATTTGTATTTAAATTTAAATAATCTTTATTCAATTCGCACGCATTGTTAAAGTAAAATGAACACGAAAATATCAGTAAGTTTATATATGCACATAGGAACTCGACTTATTTTAATAAATTATATACAAATACTGTATTTATAGAGGCCAGTCGTCGCGCAGGTGAACAATGTGTGACTATAAACTCGACGGGTTGTGGGTTTGATTCCCACTCGAATAATTGAATTTAATATTTTCATTTCTTCGCTCTGGTGCAAAATGGTGAACGGAGTGTTTTAATAATAAGAAAAGTACTATATCAAAGTCACAATTTTTACTCAAATAGTTTTGACTATTTTTCATCATGAAATTTTCAGAAGCAAAATTTGAACTGGCAGAACTAGCTGAACTAAAAAAATCCTTTAGGGAACTATTGCAATATTTTGGATTAGTAGCTAACTAATCTCAAGCATGTGCAAAAAATTCCCTAAAGGATTTTTTCGACGACGACGAATCGCGTGGTTCAGTTCCGCCACTCAATACACAATACCTCTCGAATTCAGCGGAAAGTGGGGGACCCTCTGCCAACCCTGCCATGTGCAGGATACAGCAAAATTTTAAAAATATTTATAAACGAAAACATCTAACGCCGCGTACTTAGTAACCGGATGAGTGTAATTAATAGTGTTTTTTTTAGAATATGGGGTTTTCCAACGTTTAACACGGTGAGCACGTATTACATGTAAGGACTATGTTTTTAATTTTAATAATGTGTTACAGCGATAACTGCCGTTAGTCATCGTTCTATTAAAGTGTTTTTTTTTTCATTATTTTTTTTTATTTACACGCTAGCTAGCAGAGTAGGTAAAGAGAATATACTGTTAAGACAATTCGTTCTAATATAATAAAGTAGGTACCTATGTCCCGAGTCACGAGGTCGAAGGCAGAAGAAAATATCCTTATAAATAAAGGGAAACTAATTTTATATTTATATTATTTCAATGAGGATATTTTTTTGCCTACGAAGCAAATCATTTTTATTTTATTATCTAAGACATGAAAACCATAAATCAGAAAAATCGTACCTATTTTCCTTAAAACATAATCGATTGTGCTAAATCACAAATGGATTAGGTACTAGAAAAAAACTGATACTTTAAATGCACAAATACATACATAAATACAGTACAATGTCTCTTTAGTTATTTCTTTCTTCCTCCCATATTTCGTTTACTTTAAAACATTGTAAGCCATTTAATAAAAACTATCAGAACAAACGCGGCTTCACCTGCTTAAATCTAATGCCAAATATACAAAATCTTTACATAAAAAATAGTGTGTCATTCTTATGTATAAGCTATGTACTTTAAAGTTTCATCTAAATTTTGTTCCGTTCTGTAGTTTTCGCGTAAGAGTGGAACAAACATCCATTCTCACAAACTTTCATATTTATAATATTAGTAGGATAGTAGGATAACACTGCATAGAAGCGATCCTAGCGTATGAAATATTTTCATTTTATTGGTCTGCTAACAAGACAAAAGGGCTGCGTCGAATTCTGACTCTTGGCTTCCCAAAGTGGGAAAATGAACTCATTCCCCTAGTGGAATTCCACCCCACAACCAGAGCTTAATCGAATGATGTCTCACTGCGCCACGCGGGTCCCCAAAAATACATAATCGATATAAAATATGTTAAAATAGATATATGATAAACACCTGTATAATCATATAGACAATTGAATCGCGGGAGATTTTATCAGTAAATTTAATGTGTACTGAGAATTTGCTATTAAACATATTATTATTAGCAATTGTATCTAATTGAGTCTATACTTACACTTTTTATTTTTTATTGGACATTATCCTTGACAAGCAATTTTAAATGTTTTTTCAGTTTCACGTTGTATTCCGAACATGGCAGGGTAGGCTGAGATAATTTGGAAATGTAGTGTTAAGACACTACGTTCCCATTAAGATTCCGTTTCCTGTTTTCCGCCGAATTCTGGAGGAATTCGTGTTCTTCGTGTTGAGTGGCGGAAGTTAACGATGTGCTTCTGCGCCACGATTGGCCTTTTCATATTCAATCACTAAATATTGTAAAATCAGTAGTTTTTCCTGATACTTTCTCATCATTTCCCTTGTCAAATTAAAATTAAGTTAGTTGGTTCATATAACATAAATAAAGTATTATCATCGTATTTGAACACGTGTACAAATTTTCAAGCAAATTGGGCGATAAGAAGTGCGTCAAAACAACGTTGCAGGATTATCTTGCATTTACTGATACTCGTACATAATAAGTAAGGTGATACTAATATAAGCATTCATATATAATACATATTTTTGTTTGGATTCGAACCTACAGCCATATCAATACAATAAATTATTAAGTAATTTACTTACAATTTCCCAAGAAAGTTTTTCCAATTAATTTAGTTTTCATCAGCTCCGTAGCCAGGCGGCATCTCGTGAACACCTTGCACTCGCACACACTAAACAATAATAAAACGTAAACATATAACCTCATGTTTAAACATAAATGTTCTTAAAGCGACGATGAAAATGCGCTAAGAATATAAAATCATAGATAACTATCGATACTCGACTCGAGTGAGTGTTATCTATATTTTATTTTATACTACTCACTCATCTCGGATTCACTTAAATGTCGATTTTAAGGAAAATTTCTGTTTTTTTTTTCTTAACTTCAGGCTTTATTCCGAATATATCAGAGAAGGCAGAGGGAACCTAATTTTAAGGCACTCCGTTCTCCACGCACTGTCGATTTCTGTTGGCGTTGCGTTTTCAATGGCGAAGCTCAACGCCGCGTGTTGTCTTGTTACTAGGGCGAGGTTCCCTTGAATGGAAATCGAATCCAGAACCGTCGAGGTATGGGTTCGATACCGACAGGTCATTCATCAAGACTCTACATAAATAATTTAGAGTAATATGTTTATATACTCTCTATATGCTCTAAATTATTATGTACTTTTTTACACAATTTATTCGTAATTTTACAAATTACCTACGAGTATATTACTCGATTCTATTTTCCATCCATTTTCAAGCATTTAGTGTTAAGGTGGCGAAATAATTATAGTATTATAACAATAATATAACTAAACTGTGGCCTTATTGTAGAGCAGGGGTAAAAGCGTGCGACTGTTGTGGGTTCGATACCCACTGGAAAAGTTGAACTATATATTATTTTCATTTCCTCGCTCTGGTTACAAGGAACGGCGTTGAGCTCCACTACCCAACGCGCAATACCCACCATGCTATGTGCGGGATACAGCGTGAGACTAAAAAAACATATTATATAACATCATAAATGTAGATTTATACTTTTCTTCTTTGTATTATTACAAGAAAAAAAATCATAATAAAAAAAAAAAATATAATATATTTTTCGCATTGTTGGCCAAAATTTTTTTTAATTATAATCTAATCTATTCTAATTATCTTTATATAATCAGCTCTAGATATTTTAAATTTATTAATCAAATGTTTATTGTTATAGATGCTTACTTTCTTTACAGCACTTTTAATTTTTTTATTCAAAATTTTAATTTTAAGCTCTATGAGACATTTTTCGCTAATATTATAAAAATACAGAAACGACTGGTATTTCACTTTATTTCTTGGCGTAGATAAAAATATGATAACTCAATGTCACTTATCAAAAAACTAAGAAGATCGCTTCGTTCCTCTTAAATAAATTGTTATATAATATAACATTTTTTTAGTTAATGTTATAAAACTATTATAGAAGTTAGTATATAAAATAAATAGTTTTAATACTTAACGAAAGGAAAATTACTTAAGCTATTATTGATAAGAAAATTCTTGATTGGTTGACTTTGTATAGCTTGAGATAAATGATATTACGCGATATTAAATAATATATATATTTTGTACTATATTTTAAAGATTATATGATAAAAGTACCTACTTCAAGATTTGACCCGCAACTCAACGCCGCAACTTATCTTACCAGGTGGAGGAAATGAAAATAATTCATTGAATCCACAATCATTGCGTTAACAGACAGATACTTTTCTACTGCACTTCTTTCAATAAGTACAATAGTTAAAAATGTACTTAGAGGTATTTAAACAATGTTCTTCTTCAAATCTTTTCTATATATTTATAGCTTTGAATACATTTTCCTTAACCACTTAAATATAGGTATATATTTGATTCTATTTATTATTTCCCTGTAAAATAGCTATAGATCTTAGTACAAAAATAACTTATAATAACTTCAACTTCACGCTGTATCCCGCATTCGTTCACTCAGTTCCTCACTTTCAGCAAAATTTTTGCGAGGCATTGCGAGTCGCGTGCCGGAAGTCAACGCCGGGTTTTTTTTTCATAGATGCCGGAGCGAAGAAATGAAAATTTTAATAAATAATTATTGAATCATCCGAGCGGGGATCGAACCCACGGCAGCCTCAATATCTGATAATAACTTATATAAAAGTAAATGTGGTTTTTGGGCAGTATTTAGCTTCTTATTATTTATTGATTGTAATTGATTACATAACGCAAGATATAATTAACAAAAAATAATTTATTAGAAAAGTTTCTCTAGATTACATTTTTTTGTTCTAATAAAATTTAAGTAATTTCGAGATATTCCTTACAATTAACCTTCCACAAACCTATAATAAATCGTCCCGATAAGCAATTCGGCAAAAAGTTTTAATTAGGCTCAGAATCACGCCACACCTGTACGCTACCTTTGTTTCCGGAATAACTTCAGTTTATCAGCATTTAAGAATTGTTTTTGACCTTGACTCTATTATTATAACTCTGTAATATATACGGTATATTATATAACATGATATAGGTACTTATATTTAGGCAAAAAGCCTGGCGTTTAATTTGGCGGAACCTAACACCGGAAACGGAATGGCGAAATTAACCTAACTTAATGTTGTCTTTCCAGCGTGCCATCTCAGGCAACGCTTTTAACGCTTATTTGTTGTCATGGAATGTAATAGAATGTTGGATGGAATGTTGTTGCAAGACCACCTCGAATGAATAAAGGTAAGATATAAGGTCAAAATGTGTCATGCCACATATTCATCACATCATCTTTATTTCCATGAATTGATGCTCCTGAGTGTGCCGAAACAATGCTTGCAGCATTCGCTACCTTAAAAAAGTACTGATCGGATTATGCTGACATTGTATATCAGCCTCTTGAACTTCGGCGGTTTTCTTTGATCGCAGACTATATCCGTGACCTCCCACCAGGAGCAGGTCAGGCGCAGGAAGCGCTTATCCGAGATTTCCGACTAGATTACCAATCTTTTTTTAGTTTCTCTCCATATCCTGGACAGCAAGGAAGGTAGATAAATATGTAAGACACCCCCCTTTTCTGCATCAAATAAAAAAAAGTTTAATAATTAATTTCTTCGAATGGCGATCGAACTCCCAAACTCCATTATACGCCTGCACCACGACTAGACAATATAGAACTTACATACTATATGTCAAAATTACGCGAAGTAATCAAACTCCAAGACGTCTGAGCGTCTACCTATAAACTGAGTTTTTTGCTATCTTGTAAAAAAACACGCATAATAAAGGATTATATCACATGAGTGGCCTGTTTAGAATATTTATTGCGTGCTCGTGCTTTGACTGCGTTATGACTCATATATTTATTATCCCTCATTTTCTCTTTTGCCTCTTCTCTTTCTTTTGTATTTCACTATGTATGTCTAGTGTTGTTTGGATGGTTTTTGTCTATGCTGTATTTTTTTTTCTTATTCAGAACTTTCTTTGTAACTCATTACTGTATTCAGTTCAATTTTTTTTATGATTATAGTTATTTTGTTTTGTTAATACTAGCCTAGTACTTATTTTGAAATTTAAATGAGTTAGTTCGATTTTTTTAGTATTTCCAGGGTTGTATTAACACTTAGTTAACATTTATTTTCGCCAATTCAAGAAAAAATATCTCCAGTACAATATAAATATTTGCTCGGCCATACAAGGCCATTTTCAAAATATCTACAAATAGTATAGGTAATAGATATTCGCGTATATATATAGAATACAGTCCTGCGTCCATTAACTCGATACAGGTCCAGTATAATGCTATCACATTCACATACAAAGGAGAGCCGACTCAGATTTCCGAGTTTCATATATTTCCAATTCGCTTGCTAAACTACTGTTTGAATGTAAACCGTGCGTGTATCTTGTTATTTTGTAGATGTATGGGTTCAGCGATTGGTGAAATTATAGTTCACGTGTGAATATTTGGACTTTGAAAGAAGTAGGAAAAGGAATATTTCATTATATAGTAAAAGTTTCCTTTTTTTCTGATTATAATATATGAATATATATTTTTTTATTTTCGAGTTATATCTAGCACATAGTATTGTAGAAATAGGGAACAGAGAAACTAGTGTTAAGACGCTCCGTTTCCCTTGACACACTTCCATTCCTTACTTTCCGCCGAATTCTGGAAGCATAGAAAGTTGAATGACGGAACTTACATTATGTAAAAGATAAAAAAGAAGTTTAATACCTTTTTCCAAACAGTGGGAAGTCAGTGGGAACCTAATGTTAAGACACTTCGTTTTCCAAGCAACGCCCAATTTTGAAGACATTGCAAATTGAGTTGAAGAACTCAACGCTGCACTTTATCTAAATAATTTAACATAACCATTCCTCTGAGAGGCAAAAACAAACCGACAATGATCGCGTTTTCAGTCAAAAGTTTCAGCAATAGGTAAAACTACATATTGACAAGAATATAAACAATTTTAATTCTATTTTCCGTTGTTTTCCGTTGAGATTCCGTTAATTGCAGGATAGTTCGCATAGTTTCCGTAACCAGAGTGGGTACTGTAAAATAAACACTGCTTCGTATCTGTATACATACGAGTACTGCTAGTGAGTAGTGAGTAGGCAATGCGACGGTTACTTTTTTATCAATTAAAAAACCACTTATACAAGCCAAACAAGTACCCACTCGATGGTTTATCCGGATCACCCTCCTACGTACGTTTTCGAATAAAAATGTATACATTTTTATTTTATTCTATGAGACAATTGTGGCGCAGTGAATCCACGATGGTTGTGGGTTCGATATACTCATGGAAAATCATTACATTTTGATTATTTTTTCGCTGTGAAAAAATACTGTCTCTGGACATTAGGTTATCTCTGTCTACTATATGCGGAAACAAGCGTGAACCTAATACTTGTTAAGTTTGAAAATACTTCTTATATAGGAAAAAAGTAATATTTTTAAGTAAAAAATCTCGTAGAAAGTTTATTTTCGTTTTCAATCTAAAAAGATGAATCCTACATTTAACCTCGTAAACTTGAAAAAAATATAATACATTGATACAAAAGTATTTTTTTCTTAAACGTAAATTCATGCAAACGCTATCGAGGATTTGGTCCTCATCGAGTATGTAAATGTGGGGTGAAATTGAAAATACCTCGACGTCGATTAGTTCTAAACGATGGCCGGGAAATATTACAAGTTACTGGAAAACAATCAAAATGAAATTATGAATTGGGTATAATTTAGACTGGTAGTCTAGAAATATGTACTTTATTACTGTAGAGGTACAATAATAAAGTTTTAAAAATATTTTTAGGATAAATCCACATATGAAGCTATTTGGAATTAGCAGAGAGTATTTGGTGGTAAGTGAGTAAGTCATTGTTTTCCCTATTACACTTTATTTGTATGTTATGTTAGTCTCCAAAGGAAAACTGAAAGTATGAAAGTTTTGTATTATATCTGTGTAAAATCAATCCTTTTCTGAAATTATGTTTTTCATTGGCTCGTTCAATGGGAAAACTGTCAACTCATGCTCTCGCAAGTGGTGTTTGTTTACTTATACGAATATGTGGAATGAGCGAATATATAAAGAGTGGATTTTATAAATGAAAAAAAATAATAATATTTTTTTTTTAAATACGCTATTCTTTAAAAAAAATGATTATTATCGTTGAATTATAATGGAATCCATGATTAACGTGCTTAATATCCTCTATAAATATTTAGATTTAAATTGACTAAAATATTCTTTGGTAACGCATCAATTTTATGTATATTTTTTTTATTTCATAGCAACAATAAATCAAACCAATATTTATTTTTCCACTGCCTACAAATTTCCTGTTTGCAATTTTCCATAATAAAAATTCTCTTTTTTATTTTACATTTTGCATCAAACTCTGACGACTCGGATATTAAAAGTCTTTTTTGTTCAATGTAAATTCGTCCGAGGCGCTATCAAGGATTTCGGCTCATCGAATATGTAAATCGCAGGTAAAATTGAAATACCTCGACGTCGATTAGTCTCTGAACGACAGCCAGGAAATATAACGATCTCTGCTATAACAAAAGGGAATTCACTTTTGTTTACAGCACTCATTTATTTTAGAATTTTCATAAAAATATTTAGTATTTGTAACGTTTCTGGTTCTTAACACGAAATATCCCTCCTCTATTCTGTTACATCCAAAACATTGATTTAAGAACTGGAAACTTCATTCAGATTGATTCTTCAGGTACCAGAAACTAAATATCGTAAAGAAAATTTTTTATTTAATCTTGATCGTGGATATCTAAGTTTATATATCCATCCAAGCTGTGTAATTATATTACAAAAAAAAAATTACTTCAAATCTTCTCTCTCCAATCAAAACAATACAATTATGATATCGACACTTCATAATATGAGAAGGGCTAGCCCAACTACCAACTCCAAATCAGAACCTCAAACAAAGGTTAGAAACCGCTTACGCGAATAGTTCTAACAACGCATTTTAATTAGATTTCCCTACAAACGATCCCTTTATCTTAGAACATCTCTTTTAGGGAGATTGAAATTAAATTGGACTCAAATAAATACTACTTGGATAGTAATTACATTGAGAAAGGCAACCAAGACGTTGGGTCTCTCATTGCTCCAGGTTATCTATATCCTTTATTACTTATTCAAGAGATTGTATTACGGATTTATAATGGTTTAGTTTAAAGCTAACTTAATGTAAGGTGATTTCTGTATGAAATTTGTAAAATCGATGCAATTTAAGCAAATTAAATAAAGGGATGTTTTAATTTTTTCTTGAATTAAATAGAAGTTTCTCAAATTACAATGGTAACTAACCTAACGCTTAATTTTACAATTAGTATAAGAATAAGAAAGAAGAAGAAGAAGAATGTTAAGAATGTTCTCACAGAATATGTATTTACAAGTTAGAGACAGAAAAAAATTCAATGAATAATAAGAAATTTCAACCGAGCCTATGAAACATCTTAACGACAATAGTATTAAATTTCACAATAAAAATAATAAAAAAATAATATAAATAAAATAACTTTTACACTTGTAAATTAATTATTGCTTTTTCAATAGTCCATATAACCACGAAGCGTGTTCCGGTGCACACAAAGAGGTGTAGTTGTGAAATACGTTGGTCGAGTTTACATTTTTATTGTTCATCTCCTGGAAGACCGGCGATGTGGAGGGTTAACAGGGAATTATAATGTATTGAATAGATAAGCTTAATATATTAAGTACTAGCCATCTATTCGTGGCTTCGCCCGCTTATTCGCATTTCCATCCTCACAAGAGATAAAAAGATAAAGTTAACAAAGCTCGGTGTCGTACGCAACGTCTTGAAAATTAGGCGGAAAATGGAGCACAGAGTGTTTTAACACTAGTTGTTAGTGTTTTTCCCCTGCTATATGTGGGGTACAACGTGAACTTGCAAAAAGCTTTTTTTCTAAAAATCTTATATTAAAATTCGTATAAATTAATGCATGTCTGTAAAATTATGAATAGATTACATTTAGTCTAATATCTAATTCTTTATTTCATTCATCAATTCATTCTTATTCTTGAAATAGACTGACATTTAGCTGGTCAGACTTTTTATTATGATGAGCTTCTACTTAAAGATTGGCAATATAATACTAATAAAGAACAAATTATAATAATTAGTTTAATTTCCGTGCTCTTTTACTTATACAAAGAGCAGTGTCGATTACAGTCATTTGGCAGAAAGTGCGGATCGGAGTGTTTTGACACTAGTTCACTCTGCTTATCCTATTTTGTGAAATACAGCGTAAAGCTAAAAAAACGCAAAACAGCAATACCTCTTCCAGAACAATCTATGTAAGTATAAAACCAGCAAGTGGAAATAATTAGGGTGGCCACAAAAACAATTTGTGACCCGTAACGGAAACAGAGCGCTTGTTTATCTTACTGCAGCTACTCTGATAATTTCTACGAATTTACAAAACTTTGCTTTTCATATGCAAATCCATGTTTTAAGTGAAGGGAGTCGTTAAATAATTTTAAATTGTTAAAAACTGATTGTTTTTATTTTTAATTATTACTATTTTATTTTTAATTATTAAGTATGTATAATTGTACCCACAATATTGTGGAAGTTCTGGAATTTATTTCACTAAATTCTTTCAAGATATTATTGTTGTTTCAATGGAGAAACGCAGGTTTGAACGTAATAGTACAAGCTCAGAAGTATGCAGAAAATTGGACAAAAATTGGCGAACGATATTTTTTACAATGTATTTGTATGCATTTTGTCTTGCAATTCTGGTAAAATAAAGTGCGGCGGTGAGATGCGCCAATGTACACGTAATATCTTTAATTTGAAAGGAAAGATTGTCTTCGTCTTTTATTTTAGCTTCGTGCTGTATTCCTCACATGGCAAGGTACGCAGAGGGAGCCCGAGAACCTAGTCTTAAGTCTTAATCGAATTATCGAGGCATTGTCTATTGAGTGATTCAACGCGCGCTTTGCCTCGTTACCAGAGCTAGGAATCGAACCCACATTTGTCGCATTTACAATCACACGCTTGTGCCCCTGCGCCACTACGGCCTCTATCTGCCTACAAGCAAAATAATACATGAAACATCTGATTACATTTTACGTTCTATCATTACATTTTACAGGAGAAATTGTCATTCAAAGTAACCTGTATTCCGGTCGCAATGGGATTCGTACCTATTGAAGTTGCACCTCCGATATATGTCCATATCGCACTGTCAATTATCCAGTTCTCTGTGCATACTGCTATAAAATTCCTAATATGTAACCTGTGACAGAAATATTCTTTGGAAAATTTACCGTTTCATATTCTGCACTCGAACCAAATGCGAAATGCTTAATAGAATGTGGTTTTGGTCGCTGCCATGTTAATTTTTAAATGATGTCTAAAACAGACATTATAAGTTTTGGATTTTTTTAGCAATAATTTAAATTTTTTTAATTGTAATTTATATGGTAAATCTATAGTTTATAAAGGTCTTCCATTACTTAGTAAAAGACAGACAACGCACAGTTAAAACTAATAAAAATTGTATTTTTTTATCTTGTTTTTATCAATTTCTTTTTATGTTAAAGTTAATTTCACCTAACTAGGATAAAATTAATAACTTAAACATAAACATTTCTATATTTAAAACTACAACCATCGAATTTCAAGCAGATTGATTTAAATGTTCATCATCAATACTGTTAAATGACTGTGATGTCTCTATTTTCTCCAGTTAACCCTTACTAAAGTTGATAGCTGCCCGTAAACAACAAATATTACTTACATAGTTGTATTAGACATTGAGTGTGATAAGGGTCAGCTCTATTTGAGGTACTTTTTGTATTTTCTCTCTTTTCCTCTTTTAGAAAATGATCTTAATGAAATGAGATAGAAACACTTAAGGGTTGCCGTCAGATACATTTAGAGCTGATATAGACGTATAGAAGTTTCGAGAGTTATGGATCTATAATATTATTTTTAATGGTTTTATTTGTGGTTGTCTAGTTCCAGTGATATTATTTTATATTATTAAATAAAATCAGCTTCACCCTGTATTCCGCAGGGTCGGTAGAGGGAACCTAGTACGTTGTTCCCCATTTTCTGCCGAATTCTGGAGGCATTGCGTATTAAGTGGCAGAACTCAACGCCGTGCTTGGCGTCGAACGAAGAAATAAAAATATAAAGGTAAATAAATCTCAATTATTCAATTGCAACTCTTATAGGATTCTTGTTTGTTTCAGTGCTTGATTCTTTCATTTGTTTATACTTCTTCACTTTATAATATTCTTCAAAATTTACCATTTAATATAATATTTTTCTGACTAGACGTGACAATGGCATAATATTTTGCGCCTGTCTAAAGCAAAGACAGGTCATTAAAAAGAATCCTTGTTTTTTTGTTGTTGTCATCCTTTAAAAATATTATATTTTTGTATCATAAATGAAAAGTATTAGGGTTTGGAAGGGCTCGAATAACACAAATTTTAATTATTGCGATATAAAATAGACTATTTAATCCACATCTTGATCTATAATTTTCTTTCCAAAAAATATTTCTAAATAAATTTGTGGTTGCAGTAAATATACTACAATCAAGCTATCAACTTCATTGTAAACTGTTGTTACTTACCAAAATATACTTTAAATGTTCTCATAAATAAAGATTTATTTATTATTTATTTCATAATAAGGTATCGGATTTGTTTTATGGGAACAATTTAATAAAATCAAATTCAATTGTCAATCGTCTAAAAATTGAACCTAATTACTGCAATATATAGCATAGACAGCTAAATCAGCTCGAAGCCTTGTTAAACAATCATATGGGTAGAATAACATAATGGGGTAATGTAAACATTAACTAACTAGAAACAACGCCCGGAGTGGGTTCATACTTGTCGTCCTCTCGACGCAGCCTCTTACGTTTATAGAGACCTCTATCTATTTCAGTACGAACAAAGAACTCAACAGTTTTAAAGTACAATAACATCTCGAGTTTCAAATTACATTTGACTGAATACGCCAACAATAAGTGGTACATTCAGTTTTTTCCAGCGCAATATGCAGTGAAGAGGCTCTCTGCCTTTTTATAGCTCGGCTCTAAACAAGTGAACCCTTTAATGCGACGGTGTGGTTTGTTTCGGCCTTGTATTAAAAAAAATGTTTTTGATATATTTATTGAGTTTATATTATTTTTTTGAATTATTAGGTGTTTTATTGTTTTGTTATTATTATAATGTTATGCTTAGGCTTTTACAACGTAGCAAGGAATATAAAATTAGCGATGGCAAATAAAAAATATATTATTCCATTTTTATATTTGTCCTTTTTAATAGAGATAAGCCAATTTTTTAAAGTATAATACGAGATATTTATGTTTCCTTTCAGTTCTTCCAGTCTTTTTAAGACAGAAAATGAAACAGGGTACTAATTTGCAGAATAATTTTTTGCAGAAAAGATTCAAAATTATAATATATTTAATCCTACGTTCGTTTAGTTAAAAATTTTGTATTAAGCATTTACGGGTCAAGCCTTGCCAAGTTATAAGCGGCTCATAGCGTTTTATATATCTTTGTTTATCATCTCTGCGAGTGTAGTCGTTTTAACATGTTTCCGTTTATCTTGTTAAGCTCAGGAGATAAGCTGAGTTTATTCCATTTATGCTCTATGTAAAGTATATTTTATTGTGAAAAACATTCACGCTCTCATCTAAGCTAAGCTTCATTTGAACCTTTGTAGTATTGTTGGAATGTATCTAGTTCCGCTTTCGTAATATTATGAACTTAAACTCTACAAAATTATAACATGAATTTTATTAAATCCACTGATGTAAGCGTTGTGTTAAAATAAAAATATATTCTTATATTTCCAACTCATCTTGAAAACTAAAATTGAAAATAAAATAATTTAACTCATATTGAATAAATTAATATTGAAAACATGTAAATTTAGATAGAAATGAGTGGCATATAGATAATTTTATTTCGTTGCCAGTATAAAGAAGACGCTGTTACAGACTAATGGAATTTGTCAAGTAGTTGCCTCTTAAAATATGTCACAGCAATGTTATGCTTGGGTTAGTTATGGCATACTAAAATATACATTTATTTATGTTTACTAAACGAACACTAGAATGGGTTATCTACTATTATAATATCATATTGCTCCTTTATATAAGCAGAATGTAAAACAGCTTTATATGCTACTCCGCACGGCAGGGTAGACAGAGAGAATCTAGTGTCAAAATACTCCGTTAGCATAAAATGTCAATCAAATTTTTTATTTACTTTATTTGAGTTATAAATATAATGTTTTGCTCCGTTGTCCAGGATAACGGAGCGCCAAACGCTGTGGCCTCTTCATACTAATCAAAGTCAAAGATTGAAAGATTTTTGTTAACTGAAATTTGTTTAGTATTTTATGCTTTTTGCACACTGACTACAAATATTTTTTTTGCTATTTAAGACTATAAAATTAATTCAAAAAATATTTCTTATCGACCAATTAAATACTCGTACCCTGTAAACTTTATATAGTTCTAAATAATACAAAACGTTTTTAGGTAAAATCATTAAATTCAATTATTTTCCAATAATATTTTTCCATCCAATAATATTTTTTGCTCTTGATAATATAGCAAACAATATTATCTAAGATATAACAACAAAAACTATTTCCAGAACATTTAGGCTACAGAAAACACTATACAGGTTATAAAAGTCCCATTCACAGTTCTTGGCGCAGAACGCTAAAAAGTCATAAAAAGAGAATAAAGCCTATACCAATTAAGTTAATTGCATTTTATTAGAGTGTGTTTCCATTTATTTTTGCTATCTGAACGTTTCCTTTTGACTATTTTTTAATAATATTGATGTAATCATTAATTGTTAATATTGTAATGTGACCTTCCTCCAATATGAGATACTGTATTCTCTAATTCAGCCAAACTATCCTCCGACTTCTCTTACACCGACTTCTGTTCGTTACTCATTCTCTGGACGTGACCAGATCATCTGAGCACGTTCATCTTCATTCTCATTATGACATTCTCGCAAGTGCTTGCTCTGACTAAGCTAAGCTGACTCTGCAAATCTTAAATAGATATCGCACCTCCACCGCAATCATATATCTATCATTATTCTTCTGTAATATTTATGTATCTGTTATTATTATAACGACCAGAACAAGTAGCTTATTATAGACAATATAAAAGACATTACTTTTACGATTATTTATTTAAGATTACCTATATTCTACTGAAATTCGAATCAGTCAAACCACCATTCGTGACGGATTCTACAATGGACTCGATTCTCTCGACAGAAGCCAGTTGTCTTGATTGCAAACGACCTTTTTATAGTCCTATGAATGGTAATTAAGAATTAGCGACATCCAATGTTTTCGTACGCTTAGATACTCGATAAAAGGCTATAAAAGATAAATTACTAGTATTAAAACCGTGTCTTTGCTTGTATTGCTTCGAAAAAAAAGGAAATGATGAAATTTTGGTTGTAATTCAATTTTTATTGATAATTGGTACTACCAACATACAATATCATTCCAAGCATGAATATGCATGCATGAGTGGAAGCAAGATTGTCAGAGTTTACGTCGTTTAGAGTCTGCTTCACCCGCTTGAACTATATGAATCGTTAATAAAATTTAATATTATTTAAGAGTATGCAAGAAAATAGCATGATTACTTCAGTATGGTCATCAATAGATACTGTTAAACATTTAATAAATCGTAAATGCAGCAGATAAATGAATATGACTATCGCGTGTCAGTCACACTGTGCCATGACGGTTTCAAATTTCCTCTTAGAGAACAAAAAATAAATATACAAACATCTCTGTCCACCGACTGTGTGGCCATTGAGTTAAACATTCAGGATCAATTGCAAGGTCTCTCGTAGAATTTAGTTATTTATTACAAGATTTATCCTTCTGTTCTATTATAGATTCGGTAAAGGAGAATCAGTGTTACGCTGTATCTCGCATATATCAGGGTAGGCAGAAAGTACCTAGTGTTAAGACACTCCGTTCCCCATTTTCCGCCGAGTATTGGAGGCATTGCTTGAGAGAGGAAAAATAAATATTTAATATTCAATTTCGAATTGTGGCCCTGCGCCACGACTGGCCTCATTTACATTATATCAGTAGTACATTTCTTCGAGATTTATTAGTTTTACTAGCGACCCCCTTGCGGCTTCGCCCGCTTTTACTACTGGATTATTCATATAATGTATGTTTGCAAAGCACTTAAGATAATGTGAAAATTAATTAAACCCTAATGCAACCCGCATTTTCATAGTTTCAATAAGGATTTTCCAATCGTTTTACACGGCAAGGATTTTTTAGTAGGTACCTATAATCTGTGCTACTAATCTTTTCAAGTACTTATTAAAATATATTTAAATGACTATTTTTAGATAGTTAAATGACTATTTTTAAACGGAGAAATTATAAACAAAAGCCTACCTACTAATAACTACTACAAAAAATATGAAACCAAATATATCGCGCTGAAATAATACATTCAACTCCAATTATCCAATACGTGCAAACGCATCTAAATCTTCGTTGCTGTGCCTCTATAGCGGGCGGGTTTTTTTTTTCGAGCTTGTGGTTAATGCTGAAGAGGGTATTCTGTCCCTGATGAAAAGCAAGCACTACGTGGCTGCCTGTGAGGAAAATTAAATAGAATGCATTGGCCGGGAATCGAACCCGGGCCCGCGTGGCAGGCGAGCATTCTACAACTGAACCACCAATGACTGCTCATGACGCGCTTGTATAAGCAAAACGTCACGGGGCGGCAAGGATGTTTTGATATTGTAACATCTTCTAAAGTACTTATTAAAATGAAAAACAGTAAAGACAGTTTTGATCTACATTAAATGGCCAAAGTAACTAATATACTTATTTATATGCTGAGAGTAAGGGATAAGTAAAACTTGAGTCGGCACAGCTGATGTGTGAACGGCGGGATGTGTCAACAATTAAATGCGTTTTTCTCTAATAATATTCGCAATTTCGAAATAGTGTAAAAAGCTAATTTTATCTTCGTTTAACGTAGAAAATTAATAAAGTATTTTAAAGGATAAGGATTAGTACCATTATGGAAAAATATCCCTCACAATAAAAAATATATTGAAATTACTATTTTTAGACAGAAATATGATCACTACACGTTATTCTTAAAAGATAAAAATATGCTGTCGCGGACTTTTTTGTAGATCTTATTAAGAGGAACAATACTCCAGTACATTATTTTCATGTAGTACTTACCATTAAAGCAGCGCATGCGCGAAAGTGTCTCAACGGGTAGGACTTTAGACACATTTATCGTATTTATGTTAATTTACATAAGAATGTACAAATAATAAACTATATATAAACCTTCCCTGAGAAATACTCGACCTAATGGTGAAAACCGCATAAAAATCCGTTGGGTGGTTTAGAAGAAGAAGAGTTAGAAAGTTCAGACAGACACGAAAAGCGACTTTGTTTTATAAGATATAGGATAAAGCATAGGAAATAGGGCAAATTAAAAAACACAAAAAGGATATATTTTTTAATACAGTTAAGAAAAAACGACAAATCTAAACTAAGCTTTACATAATTATTTTAGAACTTATTAAAATCAGATTTAATTTTAATTTATAATGGAGAAATTAAAATTTCCAACTTATAATTTGTAATTATATTTTTAATTTGATTTTGTATTACCTCAATTAGTAGGTTAAATTATAGATGATATATATATTTTTTCTCAATTATTTTTGATATATACATATCAGGTACCAACAATTGTCCTTAAAATGTAAATATATAAGGTAATTTTCAAAATTACCTTCTTTCTACACTAACATTTCAAATAGTATCTTGACCTTTCTTTGATGCTCTTTTACTGTTTCTGGAACAAGTGTTCTTTTGTATTTTTAGTTGGCATACTTTTCAAGACTATTAAGAGGTCTTGACCCTTTTTCTGTGAATAATATCTAATAACTCGTGACTAAACAGGTAGAATGTGAAATATTCATATAAATAATATACTTTTTATTTAATTTCACATATCTCCTGTATAGAGGAGGAAAGATGGCTATTATTATATTTATATTATTTCTATTACTTCATCTTTAATTTCATTGTGTGAAATTATTAATGAAGCATGATGAGGATAGATACAGCTTGCCTCATCATTATGGATTAGATGGTCGATAAAAAGGTTCGCTGGCCGAAGGAAAAACTTGTGGCTCAGCTGAGAAGTATCAAAGGAGAATTTGAGAAGCAGGCAGCCAACAAGAATTGAAGAGGCACCCAAAAAAATTGAATTAATAATAACTCTTCCTACAGGACAAAACTCACAACCATTGTTTACTATCAACGCTATCCCCCTGTACCGAGATGGTCTCGTTTTTAAATTAAGAACGTCCACCAGGTCCAGGTCCAGGTCCAGGTTCCAAAAAAGAAAATCAACAATTATGTATTTTTAAATAAAAAAAATTAGGTAAACTAAAAATAAATGTAAAAACCGACTATAACAATACACATCTTTGTTTAAAGGCCTTCATTGGTAAGTGTGGCAGCTCTGCTGATATTAACTTCGCCACGAAACTCGCATTCAGCGACCTCACCGCAAGCTCCTCAGAAATGCTTCACTATAGGCAGTTTTAATAATAAATGTGCAACCTTTTGTTGTTTTACATATATTTTTGTATGAAATTTTGTGTAGATTTTTAAACATTTATGATAGGCACCTGATGTTATATCATCTAAGAAGAGTACTAAGTACTTGCGTTTATGCGTTTATAAATGGATTAAGCAAAGTATTCACTTTAATACTTAAATACAGTACAATCAAGGTGTAGTGGCTACCCTGAAGTTAAGTTTTCTTAAATTTTCAGCATTTTTCACTAGGTAAGAAAATAATCGGAAATAAGAATAATCACAAAATCAAATCTGCGTATTTACAATTAACTTTAGCGCGGCCACGACTTGTTGACCGTACTGTACTTATATTAACCGTAAGTACATTAGGAGAAGAGAGAATATACTTCAAAGTACAGATCTTAATGACAACACACTAACAACAACTTTTTCATTATATAATTCAAACTAATAAATAACTGAACTATTCTTATTAAAAAGCTACATACATACATACTTGGCCTAAGATAATATAATGCATAGCTATAATAATATGTAATGTGGGTAAGATGTAATTAATTTAAATACTAGAATGCATATTTTATATAATCACTCACAGCCTCGGTAGCGCAGTAGGCAGCGCGTAAGTCTCATAATCTTAAGGTCGTGAGTTCGATCCTCACCCGGGGCATATATTTTTTTTAAATAACATCTATATTATTATTTAAATTAAATAATTTCAATATATTTATTAATTCTAATTTTACAGTATAATATATTCCTAGAGCAAATTTAAAAACTTGTAAAAATCAAAAGCTTATAGGTTAAATGAAAATAATCTGTGTAGGTACAACTTTATGATAAAAATACCTTTTTACGTTTGACATTTCTAACAAACGACAGCCATCTTAACTAAGTTGCTATACCTACAGCAATGATTAAAAAACAGGCACAGACAGTACCTTAGTAAGGTAGAAAGATAGAATTTGTTTACCAGAACGAGAAAATAAAAATAATTAATCGCTCCTCCGTGGTAATCGAATCCACAACCATCGCGTTTTCAGTCACATGCCGACTGCGCCACGACTGCTTGTCCAACTCTATAATCATGAAAAAACAATAAAAAAAATAACTCTCATCTATTTAACAAACCCATTTTACCATACGCTTGCCCCGTCGAGCCAAAAACAATGGAAGGTTAGTTGGGCTCTTACAGCCGCGCTGGAAGTCTTTACTTGCATATTGCACTTTCTATCGGCCGTTGTGTTACATTTTGCTGAACTGTTTCCCGTTCCCGCTGAAACACTCAGTTTTGATTGCCGCGTTGTAAAATGGCGCCTTTAATTAATGTTTATATATAGTACCTTAGAATAATTTTGCTAAATTGCTATAGAGGCACAGTGGTACAAGCGTTAGTGAAGCTTATTTATTTTTTATCGTTTGTAAATTTTTTATGCATTGACGTCATCTTTGTAATTATAGTTAGATACAACTATAAACGTTAATTCTGTTTTTAAGTTCAACTACAAGGAACATTAATGCTGAAATTATTATCACTATCTTGATTGATCCAATCTAAAACAGAATATTCATTTCTAACGCGTAATATTTGGAAAACAGCCAAAAATTTTTTTTAAAAAAAAAACGAAGTGATGTGTCACTACTCTCTATATTCCATATTGCCGAAAATATGTTATAGTAAAAAAACCGCCTTGTAAGTCCCATCTCTAATGCCAAAATAACTTATCCAACAAGGAAACCACACGAATCTTTTTATTTTAAACATAAACCCACGAAATTGCTCGAGTCAGATTTACCAGAATTATTTTCTTAGCCAATTCTCCCATTTGTACTAATGGAGTGGCCTCATAAATATTTTCCTTCGAATATCTTCAGATAAATCCTTATTAGGTAATCCTTGTTTACATTTGGATATAAAGGAAGTAGTGAAAGCGTGATAAGCACAATCTTGAAATGAATGACATTTCGTCATCTCAAGACCATTTTATATTATTATTTTTTAAAGAAATATTTTAATGTCACAGATTTAAAAAAAAAACTTTTACATATAAATATGACCAATTAAAAGTCGCTCAAGTAATAGAACATTTATATTTTTTTTTTATGGATCGATTAAGAACATTTCTGTGAACATTTCTGAAAATCGTAACATACAACTTGCCATAGTTAATTTCTTCCTATTAATGTCAAAGCTAGTATTTAAAAGTACGCTACAACGAATGCATAGCGGAGTGCTCGTGAGTGTACAGACTGAAGAGACTTCTATATGTTGACAGTAGTTTTTAAAATTATATCATGTAAGTATTATGATATTATATTAACACAAAATAGAAATATATTTTATAATTTATATGAGAAATGTGGAGAGGAGGCAAGACTTAATGCGTTTGAAAGGGTCCACTTAAGCCTACATGTGGGTCTCGACTGGCTCTGGTATAGGAGCTAGCTCTAGTACGAGCTAGTCCCAGGATATACAAGCACTACCCCGAGTTCCTGTCCCTGTAATGTGATGTAAACTGTCACGGTGAAAAATAAAAATATTAAGGAATTGTTCCTTACTTATTACTAATTTTTTTAGCTTATAGAAGGGTAGGCATAGGAAACATAATGTCAAAACATTCCAATCTCCACATCCAATTTTGGGAGACATTACGGTTTAAGTAGTGGAACTCCACGACACGCGCGTCACCAAAGCCAGGAAATGAAAGTAATTTATTTTCCCGAGTGGAGATCGACCCATAACTGTCGAGTTTATAATCAGACGACAGTCTTAATGATAAAATATCAAATTAAATATGATTTTAAAATGCTTACTTTCAAAATTAGTATGAAAATCGAACCCCAGAACACATACGTTGTCAACGGTACTATAACAAACCAAACAATCATCGAGTTACGCAAAATACATTTATAAAACAATTTCAATTATTGAAACAGTCAATACTCGTTATACAAATAGAAAAGATTAAAATGGCTTTTGATCCTTGTATAATAAAATTG
This sequence comes from Heliconius numata, assembly GCA_016802625.1. Lineage (NCBI taxonomy): Eukaryota > Metazoa > Arthropoda > Insecta > Lepidoptera > Nymphalidae > Heliconius > Heliconius numata. Next base: position 3,073,365 of record JAEBDU010013219.1, read on the forward strand.
AAAAACAGATTACCTTTGAGCTTGATTATCCCAATTGCTTTGCCGATATATAAATATGGGGAGTGGTGTATGGAGGACAAAATATTATTGTGTTTTTATACGAGGTAAGCATAGAGAGAGAACCTAGAACATTCCATTTTCTTAGATACGAATACACTTCGTTTCATAGCGTAACATTACGCTTTTAAGCAGTGATCAAAAATATTTTTAATTTATTTGTTCTAAGTCAAAATTGAACCCACAACCATCGTCAATACAATTATGTAATTGAGATCTAGATACTCAATTTTCCAGCTACACGCTTAACATGGAAATTAATAACAGCAGAGACTGAAAGAATCAAGTGTCAGAGTTCTCTTTTTCTTTATTTTTCTCCCGAATTAACACAGTGCAACATAGCATTTTATTTTATCATAATGAGGATATAAAAATAATATATAAATTCCTGAAATGGAATTGAACCCACGACGATTGCCGTATACAACCAGTTATAAACCCAAGGGTATCTACAACTATCAGTTAATTAAAAACATTTCCATCATGTATTATTAAAAGCTTATTTCAGATTTTGGTTATTACTTGTTGTTTTAATAAGCACAGCATCATTAACGGAGTTCGATCAGTAATTATTAATTATTAAAGTGTATCTACGGTATATGCATATTTTTAAAAGAAAAATTATTTTTAATTCTGATATCTATTTTTTGCTGCAATGCTATGCGCAGAGGCTCAAGTCTGTGAAAATAAAAGCGACTGGTTGTGGGTTTTTTCCCCACTCGAGGAATTGAAATATTTTTTTAAAGGTCCCCAGAATTCGGTGGAAAATTGGGAACGGACTGACTTACAACTACGTTTCCTCTGCCTACCCTATTGTGTGCGGGATACAGCGTGAAGCGGAAAAAAATATATGGACTGGATTGAGATAATTAAAAATAAAATATATTTATGATTAATCGATACTGGAATTTATTTAAAGCGCTTTCATCTTAATTCTTAGTGTCAGTGTAGCAAAATTTAGTTATATTTTTCAGTTAAGAATGTTTAGTCCTCTAGAACGGACATCACCAAAGTGAAGAAAGACATCCCGGTCCGGATGAACTGGAAAAAAAACATAGATCAATATATTTATATGCTGGTCCACATAGCAGGGTAGGCAGAAGGAATATGGGAATCTAGTGTACACTCTGTTCCGTTGACACAATTCCGTTCCCCACTTTCCACATTTGCCCCATTACCAGAGCAAAATTAATCAAATTATTAAACATTTCCGTTACTCTAGTGGAAGCTGAACCCACAAGCTGTCACGTTTACAGTCGCACGCTTGTTCCTCTGCCCTGCCCTAGTGTCAAATCACTACCTTCGTATTGTTTTTGTCAATAAATAATAAATATTAAAATATAATGAAATGTTTATACAAATAAATGTATACTTGAATAAACATAATAAGAATGAAATAAGCTGTAATCAATTATACTCTTGAACCTCACCCAAGTGAACGTCGGCAAAGAAAGTGTTATCGAGCCAAAAATGTAAATGGGCATTCTTTGACTGAGAGCCATTTTGAAAATACGCACACAGACGCGATGCTTGGAATTGTATATATACCATTTGTCTGTTACGGCCATTTCTAATTGTTCACACTGGAATAATAAAAGATAAGTTATTAACTATAGACCCGCCCGCGGTTTCGCCCGATTGAACTTCATGATTATTTATTTACTAATCCGAATTACATTCAAAAGATTTTTTTGTTTAACATTGCTTTCATAACAATACTATTTAAAAGACAGTATTCACAGGTTGGAAACTAAAGTTTCCGCCAATTCAATAAAGCAATTATTTTGTAATAGTTTTTTCGTACCTACATTTTTTTAGAATTTTGATATAACTTTTAGGAAATAATATAAATAAAATAATCACCAAATGTTAAGAGAATAACAGACACAAACAAATATACAGATTTGGCACAATACAAAAGAGAAAACTGCATTTAAATCGGTTAAGATGTTTAAGATATTAGCAAGCAGAAACGCACAGACAAAGAAATAAACCGACAAACATATAAATGACTTTTATTTAATATAGATTATATTATGATACAATTTTAAATTAAGCAAAACTTGAAGAAATAGCTAATTTAAATAATCACCATAAAAAACAAATCTTTATGTTACCTCATTCTCGACTTGTTGTCCCAAAGAACATAACATAAGCACTATTAAAATATTACAAATTTCATGAATGTAATATTTCAAAGTGTCAGGCGATAATTTGTCCTAAAAAAGAATGAATAGGTTAAAAAACATATAGTATGTATGTAGTTAATCAAAAATTTAAGTGCAAGTTAATTTTCTGTTTCTAAATAGAGTCCTCCCGTACCTATTATATATAAGTACTGTTTCCTTTTATAATTTTAACAAGCCTCACACAGTTGTCTCTTGCACAGTTAACAACTCTTAGTATTATTTAAATAAAACAAATAAAAAATATAACGAGAACAATAAAATGTATGAATAACATTAAAATAGTCATAAGAAATAAAGATCTTTTTGTTTTTTTTTTATACGTAAACAAAAAAATAAGTAAAAAAAATATCCGTAGCAGATTTAATTCCTACCCCTCACCTTTTTAACACTAGAAGTGCCGAAGATTGAGACTCCCCTAGAACCGCCGTCGTGACAAATTTGTCCCATTCTACTTATTATGTTGATTGTTGGTATAATACAAAAAAAATATTATTAAAATAAATCGTAAAGTATGTAGACCATCTTTAATAATCAATTCTTATTATTTAACAAACATAAAAGTACCAAAAAACAAAACACAAAGAAAGAATCAAATATTTCAAATACGTTCTAAGGTCGTGACAACTAACTGAATAACTCTTACAAAATTATAAGTTATTGAAATTAGTTAATATTATTATTAGGCCACGTAATGCATTAATATATTCTTCATCAGTGATACATCACAGATGATGATGATGATGATGAACATTGCGTAGTAATGCCTCCAGAATTTGGCGGAAAATGCCAGCGGAGTGCATAGCACTAGGTTCCCAGGTTCCCTCTACCTACCCTACAATTGTCCACATTTGGTATCGAGTGTTTTTTCTGAAATTCAAGCCTAGCTTAGCCATCCTTTCATCTGATACCTCACTTGAACTAGCGGCAAAATTTAGTATTGACACCAATTTTACCCTACTTTTCAGGCTATTATTTTTTAAGATTTATACATAAATGTATAGTTTTCAGATTTTTTCCTGTACTTGTACTACATGTAGATGCTAGCTGCCAAATTTCATAATTCTAAGTTCACTGAAAGTACCTTATTAATTTGATTCCCTTTATAGTGTCGAAATACACGTTTTTTACTATGTAAATGGTCATATCTTTTTTTAAGGGCGCTTTTTCAGGAAATTAAGGGACTGTAGATCGTCATATAGTTGATATTCATATACTCATATGAATATCAACTCGATTTCTCCAAGCATTCCTGAAATAAAGGCACAGACAGACGGATGGACAAAAAAATGATCTTATAAGGGTTTTTTTTTCCTTAAAAGCTACAGAACCCTAAAAACTTAGGCATTGACTGCTAAACCTACTATTCAATTTTTTTCCGCCCCCGCATCGCCCTTTCACCTCCACCTCGTCCCCGAGGCATGAAAATATGTCAAATTATACCCTCAAATAACAAAATAATAATGGCGGGACAAAAATGACCCAGCGGCAGTTCTAGGTAAATCTAATTTTTTTTCAAAAAGTATGACTGCTATAAAATTATTTATATATTTAATTAAATAAAGGTGTAAAATTGGTAATAGTAAAAAAATTTCATCTACATAAATTAACAAATAAAAAAGTTATATACAATCAAACTTGCGTTTGGGTCAAAAATGGGACGGGGGCGCTTCTAGTGTTAAATACTTTTTTGTTGTAACACTGAAAATAAAATTCATAAAACAGTTTTAAATAAGTTAATAAGAAAACTTACAGAAATGGCGATTTTCACTGAACACACTGCCATCAGCATCATCGCGACCAATATGACAGACAAGTAAAAGGGTTGACATATTGCGTTTAGTCTGTTAGCGAATCTAAAATTAAAAATATTTCCATTTAAATCAAAAATAACTCCTTTCTACATTGTATGCTTATTTTTATCAATAACTTATAATATATTGTTGCAGCAATTATTAAGAAAACTTTATACTAACGTAAGTATTTAAGGTCCAAGTTTTAGTACTATTTAATACTTAAAAATATTTATTAGTGTACCTTTTTGTTTTGACAAAATGATCCACACATTGAGTCAATAATGTAGTGCATTCTCGCTGCCATTTATCTCCTCTTTCTCCAACTAGCTCTTTTATTAGATCATCCATGTTCGACAATATGAACGTGAGAATTTTTAACTGACGTATTATTTGACCTACTAATAATACTAACGTGGACTGTAAACCGGCATATGCTGGAATAAAAAAATAATTACAAAAAACCCGACTGCATAAAACCAAGATTTTCATTAGGATTATCAGTCGGAATTTATTCTTCGACCAATTTAATCTTTACAGAAGCCCTATAAAAATTAAATGGAAGAGGATACAAATCAAATGCACATTTACAGCGTCAGCGCTATGCATACCCACTGCACTAGAAAGACCTCATTTTTTTAAATTATATTTTCTTATATAAAACATAATAAATGAATATAGGAAAACTAATTATAATAACAAATGATCAACTAACCGATACAGCACAGGTACCCGACGTACGCATGGAACACGAACGAGGCGACGTACACGGCAAAGTTTTCCAAACCCCAAGGAAACCACATGTCGAACGCTGAAATAAAGCGAAACTTAAACAAAAGCTAAGCACGCGAATGAGTGTTATAATAAAAGTTTACTATTTCCCGCATGCCCTCGTTACGCCGCCGGCATGAATATAACGGAATAACGGCACAACGGAATAACGGAAGTCCATACTTAAGAAGTTGGTATGTTTGCTCTGATTTTTATATTTCATGCTGAAAGAGTTTATATATGCATCTTGAACTCTTTATATTATATTAATAGTTGATCGTTATATCTTACTGCACTTGTTGTATATAGTATAGTATGTTACTGGTAGTGTGTAAAATTTGGTATTCTATACAAAATTTCGACAATATTTAGAACTCCTTAGACGTGTAGGAAACTGAATGTGCAGCTGGTAATGTATGTATAAGACGAGATCAAGGAAAGGGGGAATTGCGGACAGGCAAGCAATAAACTTGCGGACGTATTGCATAGAATACCTAAATTCTACAGATTGCTGGCGACATATTGTGTATGTGACATAGTATGAAAAAAATGTTTCTTAAACGGTTTTATTTAGCTCACCCCGTTTGTTTGTTTATTTTTTTTTCATTTGGTAATTGTTATGGGTTAATTATTACCACATAGCTAGGATTAATTTCTGTACAGTAAACCTATAGACGTAAAAAGAAAAATAAAATTGTGAATAACTTTAAAATAAAAATCTAATGTCACAGATAAATATTGAAAAAATATAGAACCATTCATGAGAAATATTTCAAAAATACGAACTAAATTTAATATTAACAAATAATTTGAAATCATGAGAAGGAAATTTCAAATTGAAAAATATAACTGGACTATTGCTTTCCACGACTCGTTATGAAATTCTTTATACAAACTAGTAATAACATAAAAAGAAGGTCAAATAGACTGTAAAATTGCGGACAAAATAAGGAAAAACAACAACATACCAAGCAACCTCAACGATTTATCGTTCCTAATGCACATCAAATAAATCGGCCCGCATAAGTACAGAGTCGCGCATACACCGAGACTGGCGATGTAAGTTTTTAATAACACTCTTGTAAGCCTGAACAATGTCTCCCGAGAGTTTATAACCGACTTCTTCAACTCGCCCAGTTTTCCATTTCCAAACTTTAGCTGCAAAACTCCATCTATAAACGGCATTTCTAACAGGCTGTCATTAAATATGATCTCTTCTAGAAATGATCTAAATTGCTGCCGAAAAAATAAACAAACACCAAGAGAAATGAACATGATGACACCCGTCGTCCAAACACAAGCACCCTGTATACAAAGCTCGAGGTTTGAGAAATTTGACAGTACAAAACCACTAGTGAACACAAAAGTAAGGAAAGCAAGGAAAAAGTTAAAAATTTGAAATAGTAGCCATTTTTTTGAATTACATTTGTGTTTCGCAAATATTGGTATGCCAGCGAATGACAAAATTCGATCGAACGTGGCAAAAGTGTCATATTCGTCCATCATAGCGAATGATGAAGACTCAGAATGATATGAGCGTTTGTTTGTATTGATGTAAAATATCGTTAATATATTGTCTTAAGTGACAGTCGGAAACATAAGTGGTTATTAACTTTTGTTAAATATGTTTTTTATTACAAAATATTTATAATAATAAATTTATTAATAAATTAATTTTTAACAAAAAGAAAAACCGACTTCTAAAAACGAAGTAAAAAGTGAAAAATAATTTTACAAAGATTTTATAGTTTTAAAGTGTCCTGTTTTAATTTATGAGAAATTAGGCACAAATTAGGTTTCAGAGTGTCTTAAGACTGGGTTCCCTCTGTCTACCCTGGTATAAGCGACATACCGCTTCCCAGCGGGAAGCTACAATAAAAAGAAATCTTATTTTCTCCATACCAGTACCTGTCGCACAAATCATCTTGATAATTTAAAAAATGACAAATAAATTCGTGTGAAGTACCATATGTGTTTTAGTACCATAATTACTTTATTAATACAAGATTGACACCTCTTTGATATTTCTCGATATCTGAGATAGAATATAGGGTGTCATTTGTAAAAATATATAATTATATAGAAAAGAGTATACTCTATGTACTCTATATAGGTCTTTGATACTTTTTAATAAAGCAAAGATTAAATGTTTTTGCCTTTGGTTCTATTAGCAAAAAGACAGATTTTTTGCTAATAATAATATACATCGAATTTTTATTCGTTATTTACAATCTCTTGTTAATGTTGTAAAGACTTAGTTTTATTTTTAATTTATTTAATTTGTTTTTATTTGTAAAATAATATTTTAATTCTCCCAAAAACGAATCACGTCACATAGCGTACATATAAAAGTATAAACTTGAACAACATAATGACTCCATCGTGATTCAGGAAAATTAAAGGATTATTACAGGTTTATAATTAAAGTTACTTACATTTTCTGAAGAGCATAAAATGGGGAACGGAGTGTCTTAACACTGAATCCCTCTGCCTAGCCTGCTACACACAGGATACAGCGTGAAGCTGAAAAAAATATCAATCAGTGCAATAAAAAATATAACCTGAGCGTATTTCCTCTGTGCATTATTAAAGAAACATAATAAGACAATTTGAGTTTTCCCAAAGTTATAATTTCAATTGACCATTTTACTTTCTGAAAGAAAGACAATTGTTGAATTAAAAAGCAATTCGTATTGTAATTTTCCTTTGATAGCAACGTTCGTAAATGCTGTATTATGAAAATATTTTTTAAAGATTTAACGTTAAAGATTTTAAAAGGTAAAATAAAATGTTTTTACAATAATTGATTGATTCGATCGATCCCCACTCGAGAAAATGAAATATTTAATATTTATATTCCCTAGCTCTGGTAACGAGGCAAAACACGACGTTAAGTTCTGCACTCAAGACAATAGGAGTGTCTTAACACCAAGTTTTGCTACATCCTGGATACAATGTAAAGCAAAAAAATATTCGACAACCGAAATTCGAATGAAAAGAAGGTAAAAAATAAAAATGTTGTAATTTTAATAATTAATTATAACCCAAAGGCATATTCAAGGGAAATCTTAATTAATAAGGTACAATAATCTATTATACGATTTTATATTTGAATAAGATAAAAGAAAGGTTCTGTTCTTGTAATTAATTTTATTTTTTATATGCTAGAAAAAAATAATCTTATATTTTGCTTACTAAAAAAAAATATTAGCTGTAAATGTTGATTATGGGTACCAAAATTCTAAAGAATTTGTTTCTTTAAAAATAATAGCTAAAGATTTTGTATGTAAATTGAAAACTTTTCTCCGTTTTCGTTTCTTCAAAAATCAGCTTCACGCACACAGCAGGGTAGGCAGAGGGAACCACGTGGCAAGACATTCCGTTCCCCACTTTCCACCGAATTCTGGAGGCTCTATAGGAGGAGTCTCTCCATACAAAAAAATGTAAAGCCGCTTTTTAAAATATTTAATTGTATTTTTGTATATCCCACGAACAAAAAAAAGAATTTAACCTACATTAACATAATAATAGGATTATTCAGCTAAAAAAGAAGCGTGAATTTAATCACCAATTCCTATTGATAATACAATCATCAAAGCAACTGAACCAAAAGTCATAAATCTCGTGGCGTCGCCATTGTTGCGTATATTTGTTATTTTCCTTCCACGATGTATGTGTGTTTATGATTTATAACGTGCCAAATTGGGGGCTTAAGATAATTGACTCCTATCCAATAAATATAGTGTTCGGTAAGTTGAATTACTTTAAGTGATCAGCTTCACGCTGTATCCCGCATGTTGCAGGGTAGGCAGAAGGAGTCTAGTGTTAAAACTCTCTGCTCTTCACTTTCTGCTAAATTCTGTATATAATGCATTGCGTGTTGAGTAGTGGAAATCAATGACGCGTTTTGCCTGTAAAATTCAAACTGGCTAATCTCAGGAACTAGACCCTAAGTTTAGCGCATTCAATCAAACAAATGCTTCAGGCTTATAATACTATGTAGAATAGATATAGATATAAATAGTACATAAAGATATATATTTACTTATCTAATATTTATATACTGAATAATAATTGTACTACTTGTCTTTTAAGAATCATTTCGATCAAAAGTAGAATCTCTAACAATGAAGCGATGTCGACTCTATTGCATTGTTGAAAAAAATTGAGTGTCGTTCATAAAGGTCTATCGAATAATATGTGCTTCAATTAAGAATTGGAAATGTCGAGATATAAGGTATTAATTAGTGATGAAAAAAATCATTTAGGAATACGTAGTTATTTTTTTTTTTAATTTTTTATCACAGTAGTTATGTAAGAGCAGCTGGAACGCGGTGGTTATAAGTTCAAATTCAAAATATTCCTCATTTAAGACGCTATAAAAGAATAACCAGGGAAGAAACTGGAGAATAATAATCCATGTTCATTAAATTTACTTAAGTAGAGAAAAGAAACCAATGACATTAACTATTTTTTTTACGTACTACATATTATACATTATTTTAAGAACTCAGTCATTAAGATTCATTAATATTGAAAAGACTTATTATTATTTTCTTCTTTTTTTATTAGAAAGTTTTTTACATAATTATAAACTAAACAGATAATAATCATTAAGAATAATTTTAGTTTAACAAGAACTGATATATAAGTAAACTAGCGACCCCCTTGCGGCTTCGCCCGCTTTTACTACTGGATTACTCATATAATGTATGTTTGCAAAGCACTTAAGATAATGTGAAAATTAATCAAACTCTAATGCAACCCGCATTTTCGTAGTTTCAATAAGGATTTTCCAATTGTTTTACTCGGCAAGGATTTTTTAGTAGGTACCGTTATTTTAAATCTGCTACTAATCTTTTCAAGTACTTATTAAAATATATTTAAATGACTATTTTTAGATAGTTAAATAACTATTTTTAAACGGAAGAAATTATAAACAAAAGCCTACCTACTAATAACTACTACAAAAAATATGAAACCAAATACATCGCGCTGTAATAATACATTCAACTCCAATTATCCATTACGTGCAAACGCATCTAAATCTTCGTTGCTATGCCTCTATAGCGGGCGGGATTTTTTTTCGAGCTTGTGGTTAATGTTGAAGGGGGTATTCTGTCCCTGATGAAAAGCAAGCACTACGTGGCTGCCTGTGAGGAAAATTAAATAGAATACATTGGCCGGGAATCGAACCCGGGCTGCCCGCGTGGCAGGCGAGCATTCTACCACTGAACCACCGATGACTGCTTATGACGCGCTTGTATAAGCAAAACGTCGCGGGACGCATGACGAGTGGCGAGCCGTTTCTAAAGCCGCTAAAGTACTTATTAAAATGAAAAGCAGTAAAAACCAGTTTTGATCTACATTAAATGCCCAACGTAACTAATATGCTTATTTATATGCTAAGAGTAAGGGATGAGTGAAACTTGAGTAACATACAGGTGATGTGTCAACGGCGGGATGTGTCAACAATTTAATGCGTTTTTCTCTAAAACTATTCGCAAACTCGAAATAGTGTAAAAAGCAAATTTTATCTTCGTTTAACGTAGAAATTTAATAAAGTATTTTAAAGGATAAGGATTAATACCATTATGGAAAAATATCCCTCACAATAAAAAATATATTGAAATTACTATTTTTGGACAGAAATATGATCACTACACGTTATCCTTAAAAGATAAAAATATGCTCTCGCGGACTTTTTTATAGATCTTATTAAGAGGAACAATACTTCAGTACATTATATTCATGTAGTACTTACCATTAAAGCAGCGCATGCGTGAAAGTGTCTCAACGGGTAGGACTTTAGACACATTTATCGTATTTATGTTAATTTACATAAGAATGTACAAATAAAAAACTATATATAAACCTTCCCTGAGAAATACTCGACCTAACGGTGAAAACCACATAAAAATCCGTTGGGTGGTTTAGAAGAAGAAGAGTTAGAAAGTTCAGACAGACACGAAAAGCGACTTTGTTTTATAAGATATAGGATAGGATATCTTTAATTCCCCAACTCTGGTGTTCAAATATTGACCGACGGTATTGGACTGGACTATCGTTCGGGACAATCGCACTTGAAACGATCTCCTAGGGAATAGCTACACTTCTAGGAATCCTTTTAAACATTTTACACTCTATTTTACTATGAAATAAACGGCTGTCTCACGACTCCGCCGCGTACCTGAATACTAAGTGAGTTTAATTTTTCTTACATATTTCTACTCCGTGTGGCTTCTACGACCACTGACATATAAGGTAAAAAGCTTGTACTGACTGCTGGCTCAAATATTTATTATTGTAATAATGTAGAAAATTAAGTTAGTTATTTTTAAATTGAGTTAGTTAGTTACTTGTTATTTTTTTACGTTAATCACATTGAGTTTTTTCAAATAAAACGAGACTTAACCGAATAGAATTAATATAAGATTTCAGCCAAATGTATTTTTATAATCATATTCGATCTTTTTTTATTTTACTCATCTCGGACGCGGAAAACTAAGTGCCTTCACACTAGATGAAGACGACTAGTTTTGCGACACTCTACTCTCATATTCTTCCTAGAACTTTAGGCACTACGTTTTTTTCTTTTAATTTAAATACTCATAACACTACAAACATTCGGTCTCTACCTTTTTTCTCTATGCCATTATTTTTATTATTTTATTTATTTACTTTAAATCTATGTGATACCTAAGCAAGTTTTTTTCTTACAAAGTAAATGTTGAATTACTTAACACTTATATTAATTACTCAAACACAAACCAAAGACGACAATATGAATAGGGAGATAAAACATGAGAAATGATCTCAGCTTTGGTATAACGAGAGTCAATATATCATACTCACAGGAGAACAAACTTTTCTGAAGGGAATCTTAGATAATCCCCATTCAATATGAGTATAAAAATAAGTGAACGTTGATGGCATTTCCTACATTTTTTTTCACGTTTTTTCGTTTTATTATAGAAAAGTATCTAATTATATATGAAGAGTAATAAAAAAAATACAGACGAATTGATAACCTCCTTTTCTTACAGAAGTCGGTTAAAAATAAGAATTAGTGTAATTTGATATTTCTTTTAATAAAGAGCACGAAGTTAACAGTGTAAAATAAATAATTCTACTATGATAAATACAATAAAATATAAAAATATATATTTTACAATATTTTGAGGCCGTCGTGGCGCAGCGGCACGAAGGTGCGACTGTAACGTGAGTTTGATTCCCACTAGAGGAAATTGAATATTTATTTATATTTTTATTTTCATTTCTTCGCTCTGATGTCGAGGCAATGAGCAGCGTTGATTTCCGCCACTTAACACGCAATGCCTCTAGAATTTGGTGGAAAGTGGAGAACGGAGTGTCTTAACACTAGGTTCCCTCTGACTGCTGAATATGGAATACAACGTGAAGCTGATTTAAGTTTTATACAGTTCTTGGCACTTTCATTATCAATATCAATCCCTTCAAGTGGCAAATGTCATTAATAATACCAAAAAGCTAATAAAGGCCGGCCATCGCATCATAACGAGACGTAATTTACTTCAACAGAGTTCTAAAAGATAAGTTACATTCAACTTTTTGGACCCCTGTCGTTTGAATAAATTTTCAATAAACTTTGCAAAATGAGTTTGACAAGTTTTGATTGGTGAAAATTCTAAAAGGAATATTTCGATACTTTTTTTAGTTAGAAGAAATCAGTAACAATTTTTCTTATTTATAATATGACAATATAATATGAAGTTTATAAAAACTTTGAAAACCATAATTAAAGCCTACCTACGAACTACTAAGGTAAGGTAAGATCAAAGTACCTATATAAAACTGTCGATTCGCGTTTATACGTTATTTTACTAACAATTTATGTTTTAAGTAATGTAATAGGGACCCGCACTTTGCCTTACTACTTCCTTTTCCTGTTATTTTGCTGTCTAACCTTTTATACCTAGAATTTCATTAAGAAAATAAGATCTTAATAAAATAATTATAGTCATAAAAGGATAGCTACTGTAAACGCGACTAGTTGTGGGTTCGATTCCCACTTGCCAAGGATACATAGAAACCTAGTGTAAAGACACTCTGTTCCCCACTTTTTGCCGTATTCTTGGCGGAACCTAACGCTGCACTTTGAGTCAAGTAAAAAAATTAAAATATTAAATATTTTATCCCCCTCAGTGTGGATCAAACCCACAATGCTAAAATCATAATGCTAAAATATTAAACAATTTACAAACACCTGCTAAATTCAAAGTGGAAAATGTTTAATTAGTTTAATATTAGACCTGAGACGACGTCATTATCATTTCTTTAGAGAGCATACAGTAACAGTCGTATAAAGCTTAACGACTAATATTTGCTTAAGCACAAGTAGAAAGTAGAAAATGGGTCCTGTGCTTCAGTTTTATTTGAACTTTTGAAAAGTAGCCCAATTTTATTACAATTTCACGCTTTATATTAGGGTAGACAGAGAGAGCAGAGAGATCAACTCAGTCTGTTCTCCGTTTTGCTCCCTCATTTAATACATTATGTGTTGAGTTGTGGAACTCAACGCTGCTTTGTCTTGCTTTACGAGGAAATGAACCAAGAAATGCCACAGCGCCATAAGTCATGACGGCTCGATATTTTATTTGAAAAAGACAAAAGAAGAGAGACTGTCTAATCTTGACAAGATATTCTCAAGGCGACGTATTTTCTAACTAAAAGGAGTGCTGCATCGCTGAATTAGAAATAATCCTTATGAAAACGGAATAAAGTTGAAAATTGGACAGTGCGATAATACTGTAATAACATTCTATGACAAAAAGGTTACGAAAATCAGTGGAGTAATGTGAAATATGTAAGTATACTATTTACTTCGTTTATATATTTTTTTTAATTTAAGTATTATTTTAAGTAAATTGCAACTTTGTAAGATATCTGGATAATACACGTAAATTAGGTAAAGGTATTGTAATGACATTTTATTTTTATACTGTCGTAGCGCAATTTTACGTGTATAGACCAGATAAGGTGGTGGTTCTCGAGGTGACTCTCCGTAGGCCAGTGGGTTACATTTAAACGATTAAACTGATGTATCCTTTAGCTTTTCTAGATAAATGGACTATACTAAATATTATATATATTCAAACTTCAAACATCGCTTGAAAGGATGTTTAGAGGTAAAGAATGAAATAAGATATTCCTAGTAACATTTATAGTTAAATCTTTATCTGTTACAAGTCTAAATAATATTGATCTATTACATTTCATCTCATATTATTTAATGATTGCAAAATCAAAAATTAAAAATATTAGATTAATTAAAAATAAAAGATGATTTCATTTCCAACTCTACGTGTTTTAATGTTAAAAGCTGTAGTTTTATCACGCGTTTGGCAGTCAGCGCGGCCGTTACACTCGATGCGGTGCAAGCGAGCTGCTGAAATATGAAAATTGAATCTTGTTACTCGTGTTTTTACTTTACAATACGTACCCATATTCTTCTTAATGAGTCAGGGTTCTCTTTTTCAGTGAAGTCTAAAGTTACATAAAACAGTATATAAAATGACCATTTAAAATATTAAAAAAAAAACCGAAAAAAATAAAAATAAAATAAAATAAATGCGAAAATTTAAAAAAAAACCTTTAGTGCGTAAAAAATAAAAACTTCTCCACTCTGTACCAGTTAGGTGTTTATTTGAAGAACTCAAATCTGAGCTTTGTTTTACAAGAGAGGAGAATGGAAATTATTTTTAATCTGTTGTATATTTTTTTAAGTTTATTTATTTTAATAATAATATCATTAAGACATGTTACGAAGGAATAACTGAAAAGAAAAAGATTCAAATACAAAGCGATTACATTACATAATTAAATACATTGTTCCATTTACTTAAACAAAAAAGTTTTCTCCAAATAACAATAAAAAACTAATTGAAATTGACCCCAAACTCGAACAAATCCATCCAATAGTAATCACGGAAGTTGGGTGCCGCCAACAATTGCTTCAAAAGCAAAATCGGGTCACTCAAAAACTCCTTAACTTGTTGGAGGCTTGAAATTTGAAATTTCAAACAGTGAATAAGACAGGATTTCCTTTGGGAGAAAGACAGAAGTTATTCTTGTAAAGTATACGCTTGTTCATTTCGTGACCGCAGAATTTTAAAGTATTCAAATAAATCTCACAAATTTGGGTTTTATGAAGTTAGAAGAAAGTAATAAAGTAATTATGCTACTAAAGAGATACTGATTAATTGGAATTTAATTATTTTAAATATTAAAAATTTTGTTTTAGGTAATAATTTTTATCTTTTGTATCCATATTAACATATAGGGTACTAAATTAGTTATATTAAATTGGGCTAATTATTTTCGATATTCTTATAATTAGGAGAAAATGGGGAACGGAGTGTCTTAACATTAGGTTCTCAAGTTCCCTCTGTCTACCCTGTTACGTGCGGGATACAGCGCAAAACTAAAAGAAATATTATTTACATGCCGAGTTTTGCACATAAAACGTGCACTACGCAACACAAAACAAATAAAAGCTTCAAATTAAATTAAATACCTATGAATAATAAAAGTATGAACATTGAAAATTTGTATTGTATATAAAACAATATATAAAATCAGTGAAGTATAGGTGTTTTGAAATTACAGTCTACTTCAAAGTCTAGTCTAGTCTATAGTAAGCGCAACGGTAATAAGTTCGATTCTCACTCAAAGGAATTACTTATTATAACTTCCTCGTTCTTATAGCAAGTGAAAGCGCAGCGTCGAGCGTAAATGGAGAACGGAGTGTCTTAACGTTACGTTGCGTTGCCTACGTCATAAACATACTTTAATTTTCTGTTTTTATTATTTCATATTTTCAGAGCTTGTTTTGAAAAAAAATTGAAGCGAAGAAGAAGCGTGAAGTTGCTTGTTTCTTTATTTTATACTAGCGACCCTCTTGCGGCTTCGCCCGCTTTAACTACTGGATTATTCATATAATGTATGTTTGTAAAGCATTTAAGATAATGTGAAAATTAATGCAACCCGCATTTTCGTAGTTTCAATAAGAATTTTTCTATTCTTTTACACAGCAAGGATTTTTTAGTAGGTACCGTAATTTTAAATCTGTGCTACTAATCTTTTTAAGTCCTTATTAAAATATATTTAAATGACTATTTTTAGATAGTTAAATGACTATTTTTAAACGGAAGAAATTATAAAAAAAACCTACCTACCAATAACTACTACAAAAAACATGAAACCAAATATATCGCACTAAAATAATACATTCAACTTCAATTATCCAATACGTGCAAACGCATCTAAATCTTCGTTGCTATAGAGGCAGGCGGGTTTTTTTTTCGAGCTTGTGGTTAATGCTGAAGAGGGTATTCTGTCCCTGATGAAAAGCAAGCACTACGTGGCTGCCTGTGAGGAAAATTAAATAGAATGCATCGGCCGGGAATCGAACCAGGGCCGCCCGCGTGGCAGGCGAGCATTCTACCACTGAACCACCGATGCGTGTAAGGCAGGCGGGCGCGGCGGACGCATGGCGAGTAGCGAGCCGTTTCGCAGCAAGGAGTTTTTGATATTGTAATAACTTCTAAAGTACTTATTAAAATGAAAAACAGTAAAAGACAGTTTTGATCTACATTAAATGGCCAGCGTAACTAATATACTTATTTATATACTGAGAGTAAGGGATAAGTGAAACTTGAGTAACATAGAGCTGATGTGCCAACGGCGTGATGTGTCAACAATTAAATGCGTTTTTCTGTAAAACTATTCGCAATTTCGAAATACTGTAAAAAGCTAATTTTATCTTCGTTTAACGTAGAAAATTAATAAAGTATTTTAAAGGATAAGGATTAATACCATTATGGAAAAATATGACTCACAATAAAAAATATATTGTGTGTGAGTGCTTTGCAAACATACATTACTAGCGGCCCGCCCGCGGCTTCGCCTGCGTGAACTCTGTTATTATTAATTTCTGTCTCCATGACTACGTCCTAGTGACGTCTATTCAAATTTTGAGACTCCTAGCATTTGTAGTAACGAAGTTTCATACAAACTTTCGACCCCAAAAACAACCCCTTAAAAGTCGAATATTGCAAATTCCCGTCTTAGCGAGCACCTACGTCCTATAAGTAACTCCTATGCAAAATTTGAGATTCCTAGCACTTGTAGTTTCTGAGATTTCGTGATTAGTGAGTGACCTTTCGATTTTATATATATAGATATGAATAATCCAGTAGTAAAAGCGGGCGAAGCCGCAAGAGGGTCGCTAGTATTTAATAAAAATGTGTGTAAAAACTTTTAATAAAATCAAATTTTCCCCTTTCAGGCTATTTCAATATAGTTAGCGTCCATTTATATAATCTGAATACATTATATTACATCCATACAAAGCCAATAACCTAACTTAACCATAGTTGCTCGTTAAATTAAAGCATAACTTACTTCGACATTCCATAATATGGAATATTACTTAGATATTGCCATTGGTTAGTTCAGATAACACTTAACACGTTGTAATAAAGGTTATAATGCAACTAAAACCGTTTTAAAGTACAGCAAGTCCTTACGTCCTAAAGGACTAGCTTCCAGATATTGTACAACCCGAGTACTCTTGTTACAAGAGACAATAGATTAGTTAACAACAGAGGTTTCGTTTTCTGTATATTTATATTTTTGTTGAGTTGTGAAATGTTTGTTTGGTATAAGTTCAAATATAAGTAGATATTTTCTACCTTAAAGTACCGGTGATTGCCGATATTAATAAATAATAAACATTATATATGCGTTTTGTAATTTTTTTCTTGCATATTATTAAAGTCTTGTATAGTGTTGATAAAAAATATTTAAAAAAAAAGGTAAAATACAGTTACCTAATCCTGCAAGGTACCAAGGCAGTATGCGAGGCAAATAAGAAATCGTTGTAGGTAGTTTTGATTTTCTAATAGTATAAGCTGTAATTATACGATATATGCGTGAGTTTGATGTCATTCAGTGAAAATAACTGTATTAAATTTAATAATTTCTGCTAAAGACGTGCAAGACATCATTTGAAAAAAATCAAAACATAGTTTGTTTCTAATTTTCATATAATAAATAAAACTAAATTAATTCATTCGTCACTACACACACACACAACTAAGTAGAAAAACAGATGAAAATTAAATAATAATGTAACTTAGAAATTTTAAACGCTCTATCATTTCAGTAGACTATACCTGAGAAGAACCGTTTTCAAAGACAAGCCTGTATGATATTGTGTCACTGCTAGGGACCGGCGATTGCTTTATTTTATAGTGTCAATTTATCTATAAACCTATCAAAACTAACTTAATATTATTATAAAATATATATAAGTATCTTAAAAGTAGGTTCCCGCAGGATGCCCGTACTATCCCGCAGGATAATACAGCCTGCCTTCCTCTTGGTATTAATCCCGGCTATTGCCAGAGTCTGCCATCCTACTCAACCTACTCCACTTTGCACGGTCTTTTGCGTCCTCGGTGGTTAGACCATTGGCTCTCATGTCCTGTATCACGACATCCAACCAGCGCTTCCTTGGGCGTCCGGGAGGTCTCCGCAGGATAATATAGTAATATATATATATTTTATTTTTAATTTAAAAAAATAGTAATAATAATGATTATTCATTTTGTATTTTTATAAGCAATCAAAATTTTAATACAAAAAATATTATTAGGTCGAAAACAAATTAGAAATTAACAGTAGGTGTAACCACAGCAGCGAACCTGAAAGCAGCGTAAGGGATCACTGAATAAATAAGCACCAGATATTGTTGTGCCGCGTTTACAGGTTACTATTAAGACATTTTCTATACTATAAAAAATATAAACTTGAGAAGTCATGAATCTACTGTGGTGATGTGGGATTTTTTTTGGGAAAAATATGTAAATTACAGAAAATAGACTAGAATACTTATTACTTTTAATAAATTTAGTAAATAAAAAAAACAGAAGTTGTTAACAGAATTTGTTTAACCAAGTCCAACGGGTCCAAGAACTGTGGTAAAAGTTAAAGTAGCTGAGCTAAGAATAATTAAAAAGTACTAAGCACCTTTGACATACAAAAAAGCTTATCCTAATTAATGTTTTTCTTCGATAATCTTTAATTTTCTTAATTGTTTATGAAAAAAAACGTAATGGCAACGAAACGATATTCCATGAACTCATCTAAAATCGTAATACATTTTGTTAAACAAACCGTACTTACGGACGTGACCTCGCATGATTTCACCTACATCTAAATTTTGCAAGATTTAATGGTACTCCTGAAAATTAAATATATAAAATAATATTTGCACAGACGAATTTACTTGCGCTAATTTGCTTTAAGGAAAATATTGGGCTTCTCTTGGACATTTGTCGACGTTAATAAAATTTTAAAATTTATTTTTGCGTCCTATTTTTGATGAAATTATAGCTCGGCACTATTGAAAAATATTAGCTTTGTGATTTTTTTATTTTGTTAACTTTAAAAGGTAGACATTTTGTAATTATATAAATTTTAAACAATTATTTTAGTTAGAAAATTTTAATCTTACAATAATTCTCAACTATGATAAAATATTAATTGAATATTTGTACCAATACAACGAGTGTGGAAAGCTAAATAAATTGTGAATATACATACATAGTATATACTCAATACTAACCCTCGTTATATTTAATTAATAATTAATCTGTACTAACTAACGCGTCTTCACGACAATCTCGCTTTACACAGGTATATCACATTATAAGCTTTAGGTTTTGATGTATTCTATCATCTATGTAATTTAATTATTAATTTTAATGATATAACTACGTCTATCAATGAATATGAAATTTGGCACGAAGTATGAATTTACTATACAATAAAAGGAAATTTAGTAATTCATAGAAAAAAACATTACAAACTTAGAATTGTAGTTTATTTATAAGTTGTACTTCCCCTTGAACTGCAATCCTGAAATTGGTACGGAAGCCTCAGTGAGCAAACCCGACTCGCACTTACTTTTCCTTATAATGTAATATTAATATTATTTTAATTATTGCTATCCTTTTATTTATTGGTAATTTTATTATTTTCAATCACAAAAGAAAAACGTAGAAATTTGGTTTAGCTAAAAATGTATGTAAAAATACCTCAATTACAAACACTGATCTAGCATACAGACACGACGACGAATATAAAATAATAAAAAAAAAATCCATCACAAAAAAATAATATAATCGCATTCTTCCATAACAAGCCTTTATTATCTGAAATAAAATTGCAAGTTTCAAAGGAATTTTTCAATATGCTTTGAACAATTTGCAATGGAGTCATAAGAGCGTGTAGTTTACGGGTTTAATAAAGGCATCGCTTTGTGAACGGAATCACTTAACAAACTTCCGTTGGAGATCTACGAGTCATTATGGCGTTTGATTACCTGTGTAGAATGATTTTAATTATCGTCGATCGTAGCTAGTTGTATATTCGAAAATATGAAAACATAAAAAATCTTGTTTTTTTGGCTCCTGTGCGTATTTGGAGAAATGAAAAGTTTTATATGTATAAGACATTCTTTGTTTTCTCTTTCTTTTTCAGCTTAATGATGTGTTAAGGTTGTAGGTCTGCGGGCCTTATGTGTTGAGTGGCGGAACTCTTTGCCTCAACTCTAGAGCGAAGAAAATAAAAATAGTTAATATTTAATTTCCTCGAATGGAATCGAACTCAATCAGTCGCGTTTACACGCGTGTGCTCCTACCGAGGCCTCAAATATATAAGACTTATTTACTTAATATATATTTTAACACTAGTGATTCAAGTGATAAAATGGAAGAAAAGGGTTGAAGAAATTTAAATAACACACAAAGTTAATTATTAACATTTATTAACTAAATAAAATCTTATTACTAGCGTTTGTACTTCTAAGGCTTAACTTCATTTATCCTCTGTTTCATAAAAATATAGTACGGTTCTGTCATTAGCCTAACAGTCGATCTCCTCTCCCTCGTCGTTCTCCTAAACCGATCGGGTGAAGCCCGCGTTGGATACTGCCAATCTGGACATCTGAAACGAATGCAATACACCCACTATTAGTTTTTTATTCGCGGCTTCGCCTAGTTAAACTTATTTTTATATTATAGCCAAAATATATGTTTTTAGGGTTCCATACTTTTTAAGGAAAAAAGGAACCTTTATAGGATCAGGTCTGTCTGACAAGAGCCTCTATCTCAGGAATGCTTGATGATATCGAGTTGAAATTCAAACCATATACCTAGCTCTACGGCCACGTGCCCGGCTCGCGCTTGTCCGGTTTTTTGCCCATGTGTTATTCTGATGTAGAAACCATATTACTATAAGGTCTCATCTAAATAAGTTTATTTATAAAAAAAAGCACGTACTTTTGTATGTCAGGCAATCTTTGGCCTTTACATCTTGCTTCCCATTTCGACCAGTATTTGAAACCTTCTTCCTCAAATATTTGTGATGCGCATGCGCAGTCGTCCTTAATATCTTCGTCTAAAAGCGCTGAAATATATTATTATATATTTATGAATAAAAATATTTTGCCACATCTAGATTAAAATAAAACGTAAACTTCACGCTGTATTCCTTTGGCAAGGTAGGCAGAGGGAACCTAGTGCTTAGACACTCCCACTTTTCGGCAAATCTTTGAGACATTTCATATAGCGACCCAACGTCTTGCTATTAGACTAGGAAATTAAAATTAATCATTCTTCTAAAAATATATTGACCCCATAACTGTCGTGCTTACAGTAACATGCTTTAAACCTAATATACGATACCTATATATCGTATTTAACATACAATTCCAAAATAACTAAACAATGTCAACCTTCAATTTGCATTTATATTAAAATCGAAGTATAAAATAAGCAATAACACTTAAGAATTCTATAATAAGCATTACTTATTTCATAATTAGCATTGTTAAGTACCAATCTAAGATAACAATAGAGAAGAAATGAAAATACATAATGCTGCTACAAATAAATGATTTATAGAAAGAAGTATTAAGAGAATATTCTAAGAAATTAGTGAATGTATAAAAAAATATGTTTGCTACAACTTATTTCTTAATATACAGTATGGACACTAAATTTCCTTTAGGAAATGACTTATTATTTTATTCTGCACTCTCCACCTATTTGAAGATATATGTATCTTTTATATTATAAATTTTCTTATTCACTTATCCCCATTCACCACAAAATGTCTCAAAAATATGGCACTGCGTGGGGAACGCAATATCTTAAACTAGGCTCCCTCTGCCTAACCGACTGAATGTGGGACTAAACTAAAAAAATATTATTCCTCGTATATTAGTGAATTTATATTAAAAAATAAATAAAATGTATTTATTAAAAGAAATGTCTTCATATTTAAAAAGAAACGCTTACCTTCACACGTAATGTTACACTTGCCGCCTTTACGACCTTCCTTACACCACTCACTTCCTATCTGGAATGAGAATATTTTCGATCAATTTTGCATTTTATAAAGTACGACAATACTACTCTAGTATAGTATAGTGTAGTTTTGTACTAGGAAATAAGAATTTCAGATTTTGCACAGTATTGTGGAATTGCTTGTGATATAAAGTTAAATTTTATGGTAAGAATGGAAATCTCAGTATGATTTTATTTCTTTAATTTATTACATATATACAAGTGTTAAGAGGGAACCTAGTGTTAAGACACTCCGTTCTCGAGATATCGCCTAATTTTTGAGACATTGCACTTTGTTTATTACAGTCAGACTTTCTGCAGTTTCTGCCGCTGCGCTACGAAAACTACACAAGCTATAAGCTAAGACTAGTTCCAATACAAGTAATCGTCACCCATGATTAAAGTCCAGATGACTGTAAAGGTGATAGGTAAGTTCGTTTCGCACTGGCTCTGATACGGGGCAAAACACGGCGCTGAGCACCGCCACGCAATACGCAATGCCTCCAGATTTCAGCAGAAACTTTGCCAAGTTACCAGAATGAGGAATGCCAGCCAATGAAAACTTGGATGAAAAATGGGGAACGGTCTTCATACTAGGTTTCCCAGCCATGCAGAAATACGCGTGAAGATGCTTAATTATAATTAATATTATTTTATTACAATTAATTATAATTAATATGATGTTATAGGGTTATCAGTTTGAATATCTTACTTGGAATAATCCAAAATACTGTTTCCGCGACGTTTTAACTACATGCGCCGCTGTGTTCTTATCGCTCTCCTGTTCTACTAAACACACCCCTAGAAAAAAAAACATGGTATATCAATCTACTAGAAAGATATATACGTTACCTCAGAAAAGTATGGTATTTTATACGAATTTTACATATTATATCTAATTATAATTCGTTGTTAATTTTCATTAAAATGAACACTCTATCTATGGTTTTATGCACTATTTCCCCATAAATATGTTTATCCAAATTTCATACTGGTCCGATCGTTAATTTTCGTAAAAAGAAGTTAAATATATGTGGACAAATTAATTATCTATTAATACACTATAAAAACTAACTTATTAAATGATATTTAAATAATCTTTCTCAAAATAAGTGTTTTCTGTATGTACCCATATAAGTCTTTTATCAAGAACAAACATAACTCTAGAGAAGACACTACTATTAAACGCAAACTCAAATATTTACATCCGGCCTATAACATTTTGATGATATTAAGCAAACATTACTAATTAATAGTATTAAAAGTACAGTTACATAATAATTATTTATAAGAAAATATTTCTATTCAAAATTGGTTTTTTTAAACCAAATTATGTATCTTTTTACAATTAACGAGGTTCTTTTTTTTAATTAAATGAATTAGGTTACTTTTTAACACTAAAAATATAAAGCCTAACACGAAGTCTACATATTTAATAATATATTTTTTTAAAACAATTAAAGTTAATAATTAGAATAAGTCATAAATATTATTAATACTTATCTAAATTGACACAATATCTATTTGTGTAAATTATAATAACTAACGGCGTAGAATCCTCGTAAATGACTAGAAAGTTAATTTATTCTCATTAGAAAATTATAATTTAAGTATACAATGTAATGGATAATTAACTTAAGTTACTTTTCTCATATAAATTTCATGGTTTCCTCCTGTAAATGTCATAAACATTAATAACCATAACATAGAATTTTTATTGATGACAGAGAAAATTTAGAAAGACGATAATATTTTAATTACAAATAACCTAACCTACTAAGTGCGGGGTATACTGTAAAAGTAAAAAAAAATATACACAATAATTATATGATATTCGTTTCTATGTTCTCCAAATATACAATGTCATCTAAAAGAAGAATATAGAACAGCTTTACCCACGCTCCATGCTATAAAAGATTTACAGGATAAAAAATTAAAAATTCACTTACAATAATTCATAGGTAAGTACCTACATACATACCTGCGGTAAACCACGACTACATATACAGACTCGAGATAATGACATACTATTAGTTATTTGATACTAACTATTTTATGGTCTTCATCTTTAGACAACGTTTCGTATTATACAGATAAGGCAAAGAGTACGGAGTGATATATACTTATATTCTCCACTTTTTATGTACTGTTTTTACTTTTTAACATGTTTTTTTCTTAGGTCGATTTTTTGTAAATATATTTTTTTATCTTCACGTTGTATCCCTAGCGGGGTAGCCAGAAGAAACGGGGTACCAAACGCTACAGGTTTAAAATCTCTGTAATAAAAACTAAGAAATAGATTTTGGGCCACTTAAATATTAGTATCTTCATAACACTCAAGTACTGCAGTTATACGTAGCGTATGTGACAAAACAATAATAATATGGTGTAATCGAGCTGGTCTTACGTTGGAGTCAGGATCTGAATAGTGGAATTCTTCAAAGGTTACTGGTAAACGAATAGAGTTTAGGATCATATATTTTTAGTATACAATAAAAACAAGATTTTTTTCCTTAAACTACGAGTATATAATTATTTTCCATAAATTTTAGTTCTACAGTGGAACCCAATCCTACGCTCACTAAGCCGGAAAAAACACCTACATAAAAATATATAATTATTGTTTTTCCAACAATGTTCTTAAATAGGTACTTCCCCACCGCGTCACAATAGAGAGTTAATAACGTTTTACATTAAAATATAGAGTTATGTATTCAATGCTACGAGTACCTTATATTTGTTATAGATTAATTATTTCTTAGATCCAGAATAGACAAAAATCGTCTCTTTCACTTTCCAAGAGGCACGAGTTCAAATTCCGCTTAGTTAAAATTCTTATACGTTTCCAAAAAATATATATTTTTCTTTAATAAATATCTAACAACACTTTAAATTTAAAAATATATATATTTTTCCTCATTGAAAAAATAAATAATACTAAAAGTAGATCCAATTTAGCCACGAACAATTTATCAATGGAGGCTATATCAAACAATGTACATATATTTGGCATTCACGCATACTAATACTATAATATTAAACACAATAGAACGAATAACTCTATAACCACAAATTCAATAGTAACTCACAGTTGCTAAGGAAAGTCTTTGGAAAACTATTTTTCAACAGCTCTCTCGTCAACTGACACCGTGTGAAAACTTTGCAGTGACACAACGAAAATGATACAAGGAAAATTGATAAAACTAGCGCACGTCTGCCCTCCATGGCGATCTGTTAACAACTGAATATAATTATTTTGATCTATTTATTTATGTAAATGCGCAGGCGCACCTATGAAATGTATCATTGTTTTGGGGAAACCCATTAGTTAGATGACCTAGAGTTCAAGAAAGTGATTTTTGTTCACATTATATGTGAAGATAAAATGCTATTTTAGGTAATACATACATAATTCAATTTGAATTGTAATATTTCCACGAAAAATAATATTTTGTATTACGCTTGTTCATTCTAAAATCATATGGTTTTTAAAGCAGAAGTAGAAAAGTCATAAAATACAGCAATTAAAGATAAAAATTAAATTATTAAACAATAACTCTCAATTTTCCCAATATTTTCTTCCGCTATAAACAGAATTCGGCGGGCTGTGGGAAACAGAAATGTATTAATGGAAACGGAGTATCTTAACACTAGGTTCCCAGGCTCCTTCTTCTGAATGAATCTGAAAATAAGACAATTTTTTACCTTATTACGTAACTTTAATTTTATTTGTGATTCTTTCATAAACGTTGTAACGAGCCAAATAAGATACAGTTTTACAGACAATTTGCATCTCCATTGACCCTGACATTGTAAATGCCAAATTTTGCATACGCCTTGACCCGTATAATTGTTATTTCATACTTTACTTAATCGCTTTGAATAGAAACCAACGGATTTTTTCATTAAACATATAAAAAATGTGTTTTTGTAGCATTATTTTTATAATAATAACGCTGCAAATCGCGGCGTTGAGTTCCGCCATTTAACACATAATGTTTTGCGAATTCGAGAATTTTGGTTTTTAGTCTGAGTTATTGGCTACTTGCTAAACATACCCTGATGTCAGGCCAAAAAGTCTATCACTATTGTTGTACAATTTATGTAATACAAATTAAATTAGCTTTATACTGTATCCGGCTTATGGAAGGGGAGGCAGAAGGAACCTAGTGTTACTCCACTAGTGACAATCCGTTCCCCACTTTCCGGCAAATTTTTCGAGGCATTACATATTGAGTGGCTTTTGTCTTGTTGCCAGAGCGAGCAAATATTAATAAGCAATAATTTATTCCCCCCTCAGTATGGATCGAACCCACAACTGCCGCCTTACAGTTACACCCTTGCCTGCATCTGCGTCTTTAACTTATAAAATTATATTTAACTTATAAAAAAATAATCAACAAAATATTCTATGAGCCTCATGTTTTCCTTAAGTTTCTATAAAAATCCATTTAAAATTTTGCAGTGACTACTTGAACATTTCGATAAATAAATTTGCTTTGAATAAATATTCATTGGCTTCTAGAGAGTATTTTCCTTATAGCGAATTGAGAAATAAAAGAATTATTTATGCGTTAATTTTTTATTAAGAAAAAAAATGTGAATTTCATAAATTAATATTTACAATTATTGACTAATTAAAGCGGAACCAAAGTTCTTTAATTTACAATTTGCGTATAATACTACAACAATTACAGTATATCTATATTCCATAGATATTGGTACATTAAAAAATGTTATATATTGATATAACATTTTTTTTATATCGTTACAATGTTTTGACCAAATACGTTTGTAAAAGTTATATTAGACATTACATACCTTATATATATATGTACATATATTATCTTAGAATGTAAATCTACTAAATCCGTTATTTTTATTGTATTTCGTATAGTAAAATCAATTTTCGAAATTGTAAAAACCTTATGATAATATATTCATAGATTTCTTCATAAATTCACAGTTTTAATTTGCTTAGTAGACTGTTAGGTTTACACTCTAAGCCAACAATATGTGTTTTAGTTATTTATAATTATTAGGCGTGCTAGTTGAAAAAAAGTTACTTCCCTTATATATAATTTAAGTTTGAAAATTTATTTAGATATATAAAATGAAAATATAGCCAAAAATATGTTTTATTTAACTTAAGAAAAATAAGTTCTTAAAACTTTTCATACTAAGCGCACGACATGTATTTAAATCATACTGACATATATGAAACGCCGAAATAAAAACATAATATATCCAAATTAAATAAATAATAAGTACGAATACAAATTCGTTTTAAATGACTTATTCCTTTTAAGTACCTCTTTAGAAAATGGCTCGTCTTTAAAAGACGACTTCGATAACAAATCACTTAAAGAATCCTTTACAGCATTGTTTACAATTTAAATTTTATTGTTATCGCCCTTAAATGGATTGACAGTAGTTCAAAGTCGTAAAAATGTATCATGCTTTCCTACTATTTGGCACATAGATAAACAGGAACTGCAGTGTTTGATTTTTTAAGTAATTTGAAATTACTTAAAACATATTGTACTTTTTATATATACTTTTCACATATTTGTTAAATAAACAATAAATAAAAGCTTTTAAAAAATATATAGAAATTTGTCGATTTTGTCTTTGGCCTCTTATTTTTAAACCAGCTATTATTACACGCTTAAATAAAATGAAGTTTGATATTTGACATACATAATTATGTTTAAAGAATGATGCCGATTCTAAAACAATATATAAGAGCCTCGTGTTAATACATTAGTACAAAAACTTAATATAACACATCTTCATAGAAGAAATTATATAATTATGTTAATTACAATTAATAAAACTTATACTTTAGGGTAATTAATAAAATATTAACAAAATATAATTAATTAATATGTTTAAATAAAATGCTAAAATGTGTAGATATACTATTAAGATATAGGAAAATTAAGTGAAACATATTATGAAATATCAAGTTAATTTTCAACAAAAGTCAGTCAAATCAAAAATATATATTTTTAAGGGTCAATCTAATAAATAAATGGCAATGTAAAGTTATATATAAACTAGCGACCCTCTTGCGGCTTCGCCCGCTTATACTACTGGATTATTCATTTAATGTATGTTTGCAAAGCACTTAAGATAATGTGAAAATTAATTAAACCCTAATGCATCCGCATTTTCGTAGTTTCAATAAGGATTTTCCAATTGTTTTACACAGCAAGGATTCTTTAGTAGGTACCGTAATTTTAAATCTGTGCTACTAATCTTTTCAAGTACTAATTAAAATATATTTAAATGACTATTTTTAAACGGAAGAAATTATAAACAAAAACCTAGGTAGGTTTAATAACTACTACAAAAAATATGAAACCAAATATATCGCGCTGAAATAATACATTCAACTCCAATTATCCAATACGTGCAAACGCATCTAAATCTTCGTTGCTATAGAGGCAGGCGGGTTTTTTTTTCGAGCTTGTGGTTAATGCTGAAGAAGGTATTCTGTCCCTGATGAAAAGCAAGCATTACGTGGCTGCCTGTGAGGAAAATTAAATAGAATGCATCGGCCGGCAATCGAACCCGGGCCGCCCGCGTGGCAGGCGAGCATTCTACCACTGAACCACCGATGCGTGTAAGGCAGGCGGGCGCGGCGGACGCATGGCGAGTGGCGAGCCGTTTCGCAGCAAGGATTTTTTGATATTGTAACAACTTCTAAAGTATTTATTAAAATGAAAAACAGTAAAAGACAGTTTTGATCTACATTAAATAGCCAACGTAACTAATATACTTATTTATATACTGAGAGTAAGGGATAAGTGAAACTTGAGTAACATACAGCTGATGTGTCAACGGCGTGATGTGTCAACAATTAAATGCGTTTTTCTGTAAAACTATTCGGAATTTCGAAATAGTGTAAAAAACCAATTTTGTCTTCGTTTAACGTAGAAAATTAATAAAATATTTTAAAGTATAAGCATTAATACCATTATGGAAAAATATGACTCACAATAAAAAAAATATTGAAATTATTATTTTTAGACAGAAAAATGATCACTACACGTTATTCTTAAAAGATACGAATATGCTCTCGCGAACTTTTTTGTAGATCTTATTAAGAGGAATAATACTCCAGTACATTTTTTTCATGTAGTACTTACCATTCAAGCAGAGCATGCGCGGAAGTGTCTCAACGGATAGGACTTTATACACATTTATCGTATTTATGTTAATTTACATAAGAATGTACAAATAGTAAACTATATATAAACCTTCTATGAAAAATACTCGACCTAATGGTGAAAACCGCAGCAAAATCCGTTGGGTGGTTTAGAAGAAGAAGAGTTAGAAACAACAGACAGTCACGAAAAGCGACTTTGTTTTATAAGATATAGGATAGGATAATGAAGTTTAAAAATACAATATAACTCAAGTTCTAAACGCGACAATTGTGGATTCGATTCCGCGTGGAGTAAAGAGTGTCTCATTTTTGTTCCCTGATACACTAAAATTTAAAAAAAAACTTTCACCATAATACGAAAAATATAGGATTTACACTTGAATAAATAATTCGACATACAATAAACAAATAATGGCACACAATGAGTAAAGACATAAAAGACTTTTCGTTATCCACCAAACGGTAATAACGGAAGCAAATGAAGACAAATGAAGAAAAAAAAAAGGTATATTTCAGGGTTATTCACTCGAGGAAGAAATGCCGAATATCGTGAGGTACCCACAAAGTAACTCGGTCATAAAATATTTTGATTGGGAATGGGAGAATAATAAAAGATATTCGTCTCTTAACCCCAATTCATTTCTTATAGATGGTTAGTTTGAAATAATACAATCGAGTTTTGGTTATCAATGTATGTATTTGGTAAAATTCTTTTTCATATATCGTTTGTTTTCTTGCTAGATAAGAGTCATGTGTTTAAATATTTATTTATAAGCGAAATATTTACTTTTATATTTGTAAAAAAGTTGTATAGTTTGTTTGTTCAAACGCGCTTATCTCTGGAACTAACAATTGAAATTTAAAAATTAATTTTATAAATGCTATCCATACTTTTGAGGAGGACTACAGTCTAAAGTGTAATTTTATTGTAATTATCTTTTGTTAATAAATCATTATTTAATTCTTTTAGGATTTTATTTAATTTTGCTCACAAATAAATTCCTATTATTCCTTTTAATAATGTTTAGTTATTTTATAGTTAGGTGGTAAATACACGCGCATGATAAATGTGGTTTTCCCTGCGTAAATCCTGATCCTGTGGGAATTTCAGGATAAAAGTAGCTTATTTGATGCTGCCATAAAATCAGTATAGCTGTTCCAGAAATTGGCCCGGACAGAAATACAAACAGACAAAAATTTTGAAATTGTCGTTTGTGTTTTTACAGACAGACATTTCAATGTTATTTATATTATTTGTAGATAATTATATTTAATTTTAGTTTAAATATAAATTGCCAATAGTTACATAAGCTTCCTCGTGTCATCAGATCATTGAAGTACCTATGTTTATAAATTTTAATCAATGTATTCGAGAAATATTTGTTAAATGTAAAACATAATACTTGAAAATTAACAAATACAATACAAAATATTATGAATACAAGTATTTTTAAATGACTGAATAAATACGCGACATACACTTACGCTTCACTCGCGGCTTTACTCGCTAACGCCCGATGTTAATAATCAATCCTAATTCTAATCCATAAATTGCAAACATAGATTGAAATATCAATCCATTTTTTGAGTTTAGCTTGCCAATAACCTATCTAAAGATTTCATTTTCAATCTTTTACATCAATCTTAGACTGACTGACTTAGACTGCATTAATATAATATACATAAAATAAACCTTTCTTGGGGCCCTCTGTATATTAGTCAGTACATGCAAATTGTGTAGATTGTAGGTTTAGGAGCGATTTTATATTTCACTATATAAAGAATACAATATTTGTACGTATAAAACATATTTGAATAAATTAGAAATAATATTACATTTTTTTGCTGGGTCTATCCCTTTCTTTAAATTACCAAAAATCATATTAGGATGCTAAGTTTAACTTTACTTTTAAGTTTAAGCTATTGTGTTGTTGATATACTGTTATACATACAAATATACATTGCATTTCATATAATAACAATTATATTTAAACTTTCTGAGTATTTCAACAGAGCAGCTTCACACATTGCTTAAATACGTTGCCATAAATGATAATTTTAATATATTAATTAAAGAGTAAAATTAAAATAGAATTTCAAATATTTATCGACTAGGCAAAATAATTTCAAAATAGTTAGTTATTATTTAATAGTTATATAAACAAAATATATTACAGTAAAATAATAAATTACATTAAGTACTTACTTACGTTATAAGTGACTTAGTCATTCTTACTAAAACAGAAAACTTTTCCACATTTTTCACATGGATTCATTGACAAAATGACTAAAGGCTTATTCATACGATGATAGCTTGTAGTTGTCTTTCAATTCAAAATTGAAACGGCCTAAAAGTTGTATATGGAATGTAAAAAATATACCATACTAGCAACTTTAAATTTATTGCTATAGATACAAATATTTTACATAAATTGTGACTATATGTTATCCTGATGTATAAGCTATATAAATGTAAAGTTTCATCCAAATCCGTTCAGTAGTTTTTTCATCCATCCTCACAAAATTTCACTATTATAATGTACCATACAGCTACTACATACTAGCTACTACAGCTTGGCAAATTAACAATGGTATGTTTAAAAAAATGTAAAAAGTTTATCGTAACATATATTTACAATATAATTTAATTAAAATTAATTTATAAGTTTTAAAAATCTTTAACTTCTTAATGCATTGTCAAAAGCTAGTTACTTAGATATTCGGTAATAGCTCTGTTAATACGTATTTAAAAAGAATCATCATACGAATAAAACTTTCTTTCATTAAATTTACAAGCCGAGTACACAGTTATAAAATAAATTATAAGCAAAAAATCATTTTTAGAAAAAGCTTTTATTT
>JAEBDU010013219.1:3106060-3200704 GCA_016802625.1 Heliconius numata
CTATCTTCGATTTCCTCCTTATGGGATTTAGAATGACATCACATTATTTTTCGAGTTGCTCTAAACGAGCCCTTTCATTTGATACCCATATTGTAGAAGTACATTAAAAATAACTATTCTGCCATCTTGCACGGTCCGCCATATTAGATTTAGAATGACGTCACATATTTTATCGTGCATTGTCATCCAAAGTAAACGTGTATACAAAATTTCAGCTCAATCGGTTGAAGATATCTACTTCGAAATTGAGCTCTAAGATTTCACCCGAACCCACATACATACATTGCAAGTTAAATAAAAGCTTTTAAAATAGTAACAAATCAAACCTTAGAAGTAGCTGTCAACATAACATAACTGGCCCTAACATTCTCTTCGGGAACGGGTTCAGGTCTAAAGCATCTATGATTCTGAAACTCCGAGGGTTTCTTCAACATTTTTCTGACAAACCAAACTAAACCAACAACTATTACCATCAAACCTAACGCTACTCCAATGAGCGCAGTATTCAAATTCTTAAATCCTGATTTAATTTCCAAGGATCCAATCTCCAATAATTGTGGTACAACACAAATAGTCCCACCCTTGTCTTTGAACCTTGATATCGACGCACAAACTTCATACGGCCCCCTAATAAAGCCTTCCATTGAGACCTCCAAAGTTTCCTGACATGGGGTATCTTTTTGTGCAACTAACGAGCCTCGAGACAATACCGCTAGGACAATATAACAATTGGGCAACGGCAAGAATCTTGTTTCGGAACTTAAAACTCTTTGAGCTCGCGGCAAGACGTATTGGGGTTTGGTAATTCCCATGACGGATATAAGAACTGTTAGCAATCCGTCACTTGTTACGTTTGATCGTACTTCGGACACCCTGTAACAATGGAGTCAAATTAAAAATCTTTGATTCTAGGTTCAAGTGCAACAGAAAAAATTTTTTTTTGAGATATTTGAGAGATTTTTTTTTCCTGTGCTGTTAATAAGACAGCGAGACATTGAGTTCACGCAATGGCATTAACGGAAGTGCCTTAATGGGAACAGAATATCTTATAACTATTTTGCCATATTTCCTCTGCCTACCTTGCTATGTGCGGAATACAACTTGAGGCTAAAAAAATATTTACTTTTACGAATTTTCAATAACTTTATAGTTAAATAATTTTCTATATTAAAATAATTTTACCTTAGGTTTTCTCTATCAGCGACTGTAATAGGCGACGGTCTGACAGTGATGTATTCGGCTCGCTGTCTCACCATCTGTGGCGCACCACAGCCCAGCACCAGCGACATAGGAACGTCTTTGCTGTCCATTTCCTCTAATGCTATACAGAATCTGTAAAATAATCTTATCTAAATAAATGAAATTATTAATTAAAAGCAATACAATACAATGGTGATTTCGATCTCCAAATGATTGAATGCTCTATTTAGACAAAGCGCGTCGATAAACTCTACCATACAACACGTAATGTCTTAAAATTAGATGGTATACGATGAACGAAGTGTCTTAATAAAGCTAGATCTAACTCTCTATTTTTGTACTAAAAAAAAATTATGGTTCTTATTTAGAACAAAAAAGTATAAAATAATATTAAAAATAGTTCTAGCCACTCACGACCCAATCTTAAAATAAAAAAGATGTTAGAAATACAGGTTAAATTAAGTTAATGTAAATATTATCACGGAGAAACATAGTTTATTTCTCCGAAATAATATTATTATCTTCTAGTTTAAATATACAATTCTCGTTACACTATCGGAAGTCAATATTAAAGATCATTAAGTTGATGTTTTGACCCTAAAAGGTTATCGTTATGACAGATTATTTTATGATTTTGAACCGAAATGTACCTACATCTGTCCAGATTTGCAGAATTATTTATATAAATGTTTCTTAGAATATTATTACTCCGATTCCATTAAATACTTTCGTTCCTCACTACACAAGTCAACACAGCCCCTACGCCACGACAGGCCTCAATAATAATATTTAAATTCACAATTTATTATAGGCCGTCGTGGCCGTCGTGATTGTAACGTGACGGTTGTGGGTTCGATCCCTACTCGAGGAAGTGAAATATTTATTTACATTTATATATCTATTTCTTCTTCGTTCTGGTGTCGAGGCAAAGCGCTACGTTGAGTTCTGCCACTCAATACGCAATGCCTCCAGAATTCGCCAAAAAGTGGGGAACGGAGTGTCTTAACATTAAGTTCCCTCTGCCTACCCTGCTACGCGTGGGATACAGTGTGAAGCTGATTTCAATTTATTTAGAACTCTAATAAAAAAGAGAGAAAAAATACTATTTTAATTTAACAAATCTTTTTGATTCTCCTAATAAATTGAAACAAAAGACTTATATTCATATTTGCTATAATAAATTATCAGGCATACAAATTAAATATACAACCAAACGTTTGTAGTTAATTTTAATATACAGGGTGGAATTGTCAGCGCCACTTTAAATGAAACCACAGTTTTAACTACTCTATAAAAGACTAATATAATTCGGAAAAAAAATAATTCTCAAAAATGAAAAAGTTTTTTTTTCAAACAAAATAAATAATAAAATTATCGTTTTAAAATAAAACGCCATTTGTAAAGTATAACATAGGCACGCACACACTTACCTGTCAAAGCGGCAACGTCGCATACGTATGTGTGCGTTACACGAAATACAGGTATGGATAAAAATCGTGAAATGAAAAAAAAATCCTACGTCCAAACCGTTGAGGTACCTTGATTATTTTTTTTAATTCTGGGTTTGAAATATTTTACCCTATATGCAGTTTCAGTAAAAGAAGCGCTGCCTCTTCCACCCTGTATACGAGTATATTGCATATCTAAATAAAACTTATAATTCTTATACAGTGAGATTTTCTGTCTATACAGGGTGTAGGTACTTAAAAAAGGACTATTATTTAACCTTCAAACTTGAGATTATCGTGGGCCGTGGAAGTGGGCCACCGTATTATATATATATTTAAATTATTGCTATTTCAATTACTATCTTTTCCCCGCTGCAAATACAAATCGCAACGTTAAATTATGCCACTGAATACGTAATGTGTCGGAAGAGTATCTTAACACAAGGTTCCCTACGCCCACCGGGCAAAAGAGTGTAACTGCTTTTATGTAACCTTCAAAGGCACATATAGCAAGTAACACTCGATTCTTTACGCATCACACTATTTTAGAGACATTGCATATTAAGTGCCGCAAATTAACGCCGTGCTATGTCTTAAGTATTACAACATCGAGAATAATTAATTTTATCGATTGGTAATCTACCCTCATATTTATAGTCAGAAGACGGCTTCAAACCATGTTTTAAACAATGATAGCAATTCTATAATATTATATAGGCTTGCTCCGTAACAACCGCTAATGCAATATCGACAAGCGTGAATACTGAACGTGTCGTCTAAGCCCGGGGGAGGTTATATCTATATCCATTAACTTTGACTAACCGAAATGTGCGTTATATTAAAGTGACTTTGATTTGAATATATATGTTTTATAGGACACTAATATAAAGTGACTATATACATATATAGTCTATCTCTATATTTATATATATGAATATACATCAAGACACGCGCCAGCGTGACCAGCCAAGTAGAAATGCTGGGATTATACCCCGAGTGAACATAGAACTCGGTACCAATATAGATCTCTAGTTAAGTTAACTATAACGGGACAAATATTTTATCATATTAAATATATTTACAAGAACTATTAAGAAATATTTTTATTACAATTAGAACAATTAATTAATTAAGAACTGTATAGTAATACTCACGTATAACTTTCCATTGGATCAATTTTCAACCCTCTCAATATAATATTTGCTGGGGCCGCCCTATGGCAGGCCACGTGTTTTGCGAGCCCCCCACTTTTTGAAGCTGTTACTCCAGTACATCTGTAGCGATGAGTTGAGGGGGGTTCTAATGCCCAAGATAAGTGCACTTCTTCATCATCAAACCAGGCGTCTACAAGACGTACCTATAATGTAAATAATAAATAAAAATTGTATCATATTTTATTTAGAAGTATAATATATAGTCATTTTATGCTCCATGTGAAATATTATACACTGTATAATATACAGTATTAATTAGACGGTAGTACATACTTTTTAAGGCCAAGCCCTTATAGTTCTAAACAGTTTTTCCTACCAACATTCCCACATTCTACATATGCAAAAGCGATGTCTAGTATAAATATATAGCTGTCTCTATATTACACATCTCAATCACAAAATATCATTTTTTTCTTTATTAATTATGCAGTAAATATATAAGATACACCAAAGTAACACAAAATTGCTGAAAAAATCTAAAATATAAAATCCCGGGATGGTCTAATATCGATTTAATGAAAGAGAAACGATGGACGCCAACTTTTATTAAACTCCGATCTATTTTCTCTAAGAAATTTTCCCAGACACAAAGTGCCCTCATCGGATAGGTGATACTTCATCATAATATTAAAGTATGGCATTGGGTATTCCACACGCAAACTTTTCTTTTGTTTTTTTTTTACTTCGTTTTGCTATAACCCGCATATAGCGGGATAGGCAGAGAGGGCCCAGTGTAAAAACACTACGAATCTCTGTCCAATGTTTGACAAGGTAGCGCGGTGTTGAACTCCGCTACTCATAACACAATGAAAACTGAACAAGAACGACTTTTGATATTTCATTGTTATTTTGTAATATTGTCGATAGTGAAATAAATAGAGCCTAATAGAGTTGCACGCAAACAAAGCGTTTCGGAAAATGGACGCTATTAACGTATATGTGTTTAATAACATAAATATTTATTATGTGCTACATATTAGAGTTACATATATATTATATATTTAAAATACAAAAAAAGTCTACGAAACAACTAAATCCTTTATTGGAAATATTTCAGGGTTCCCTATGAAGATACAAAGAGAAATGCTTAATTAATTCGGTCATTAATTTTAATTAAAGTTGATTGAAAGTTAATGCATACTATAAAATTGTTATATTTTTTTATACATTAATATATTTTTTAATATTTTCAAACAAGAATAAAAGATTTGTACTAAAGAACTTATTATAATATGAATAATTAAAATTAATTAAAAAAAATATGTTTGTGTCTTACCTTAGACTTAGATATAGGCAGATCTTCCTCAGCAGGTACTTCCATTTCGTCATCATACACATCGTCATCTAACCCATCTTTCTCCGCATATATCTCATCCTTGTCATCTATAGTGTTTTCAATGACTTTGTTATAATCATAATTATCATTAACTTCGTCATTAACTCCATCATTAACTTTCGGCTCTACATGTTCGTCGTCGCAGAGTTTGTTTTTCGACAGTCTAGATATTAGAGCTCCCTCCAGATGAGGTGGCGTGGCACAAACGGCTGCTGATTTATCAGATTGGGGCAGGTTTTTTGCTTCCCGCAACCACCTCGCAAAGCCCGCCATTAAGCAATCGCAATTAAGTGGATTATCTGCGAGAGAACGAATTTATCTTTATGAGTTCAGGACTATTAATGGGTTGGAATTAAAATTAACGACAATCAAACAATTGTTCTTTGTTACTTTTATGTTCTTTTGTGGGAAGCTGCGATTATTGGGGATGTTTTTTTTGTGATGCGTGTTGAATTTAATTTTATGAAATTTCTATGTTTTGTTTTTTTTGTTGTTTCAAGCTGTTTCCCGCATAGAAGATATCTAGTAATGTGAACTTCGTTCCTTGTTTTTATTACAATTGTGGGTTCAATTCCCACTTGGAGAAGTGAAATATTTAATATGTTACTTTATTCGCAAAGTGCGGTATTGAGTCCCGTTACTCAACACGCAACGCCTCCAATTCAGCAGAAAATGTTGAACGCGGTGGAACACTAGATTCCCTTTGCATACTGTGTCAACAAATAAATAACTATAATGAACAACATTCCTCATACTAATTCAAATCATTGGCCAATATTTCTTCTGCAAGCGATAAATTATATGTTCAAAATGTTTTTCACGAAGGGGAAAGTATCATAAAATTATATTCCCATAAAAGTCTCATAAAGGAATAGCCATGGAACAGTACAGTCATGCACAATAGCTTCGGGTGGCGTTTCGACATCCGAACAAAAGAGGTTACGACATCGCCCCACACGAAACGCCTGACGCTAAACAATAGCAAATATACACACGAACTCTTCAAATATTTAACTAAATTATTATAAAAAAAGTGTTTTCAAGCTTTATACGGGATAGCAAGGAAAGCAGAGGAAACATAGTGTTAAGACTCTAAAAAAGCTATTTTCGGCTGATTTTTTTGGATTTCCATGTTGAGTGGAGAGCGGGAAAATGAAAATAAATTAAATATCATAATTCTTTAACCAGAAATAACATAATATTAAAATATAATCCAATCATTTATTATATTCATTAAGAATAAATTCATATTAAAGGAACAAATGAGCTATTTAACCAAAAATAATAATATATTCGAATAATTTGTGACGGTTGTGAATTCGACCACCATTTTTATAATGATTAATTATATTATTTTTATTTTGTAGCCCTGACACATAAAGTTCAACGTTGAGTTCCGCCACTTAACACGCAATGCCTCAAAACTAGGTCGGAAAGTTGAAAACGGAGTGTTTCCTCACTAGGTTCCCTCTATCAACCGTATTATGCATGAAAAATTAAAGTAAACTAAATTATTCTACATTCTAACATCCTGTATGTTAGCAGCAAACTGCATATCATTCTATAATCATTACCTTCAATAGTAAACCGCTTCAAGTCTTTATGCTGGACCAGAGCGCCATCTTCTATCATTGATATATCGTTATCATGGAGCAAAAGTTCGGAGAGACGGTGGAGAGCCTTCAGGGGCTCGGCGGAGAGAGAACGGAGAAAATTGTGTGATAGGTCTAGGTGTGCTAGGTTTAGTAGTTGGGCTAGTGATGCACCTGTTAACAAATTGTTTATTGAATTATTTTCATGCTTTGTTAAGTAATTATGATTTTTTTAAATTATTTTCTTCAAATATTTTTTTAAGTTATTAAATTAAATAGAAAATATGTATTTTATCATTGTAAAATTAAATCATAGATTATATATGTATATCATTCTAGAATAAACTGTGCTTAAAAAATATTTTCTTACTAATTCAAATTCGACCACATCAAATGTAATGGAAAATAAAGGAAAAGTTTTTAGAGCTGTTATTTATTTCACTGTCCAAAAAAATAAATGTTCATTTTCACAATAAAATTAATGAATGTTACAAAAAAAATGTTGAATAATTCACTGATGATATATTAACGCGAACATTAAAAACCACGTCAAGCGATTTCTTTTCGGACCGTGAATCTTTGCCTTTATTCCCACTTTTCTACCTTTTTGCAGCGGAAATTGAAACGTCAGTGGGTTCGTTCGACAAAGAACTTTTAACAATGGACGTTATCCCGCATCGGATCTAATCAAATCATCTAATTCTACATCAACTTTTAAGTTAGCAGTAAAATTTTACTTTTCAGATTTTACGTTTTTATTTCAATGAAATTTTAAATTTCGGTAAAAGTAGTTTCAAAATATCTAACGTAAATTGTGTGTAAAAAAATAGGTTCCTGATATATACAGTTAAAGATTCTCAGGAAAATACATTAGAAGCGTGAAAAATATTTTTTACTAAGACAATTGACTATTGATAAAACAATTTACATTTTTTTTTCAGATAATTTAATTATAATCACGATTCCGCTACTGAGTTCAGCGAAAAGTGGGGAACGAAAGTATTTCAATGAGAAGAGAGTGTCTTAACACTAGGTTCCCAGGTGCTGTCCCTACTCTACTCTGCGCGAGATGCGTGAAGCTGGGCAAAAAGTTTTCTTATTAAAATTGTACAAAATAGTCATATTCACCTGAAACGGCTACAATTTCATTATGCGAGAGATCCAGGTGCGACAGATTAGACAGGTGCTTGAAAGCGTAGTCCTCCAGCACGTCTATCTGGTTGTTGTGTAGATTTAAGTGAGTCAAGTTTGTGAGACCTGAAACAAGATATTTTATGTTACTTTGAAATTACTTTATAAATTGTTATATTATTAGTAATTTGAAATTTATTTTAATGAAATAATTATAAGGCTAAAATACTTAGATAAGGCGACACTATTGTAAAGATTTTACTAAATCATGTTCATTTTAGGCCGTCGTGGGACAGTGGCACAAGTGTGTAAAACATTGTGGATTCGATTCCCACTTGAGAAAATGAAATATTTAATATTTTCATTTTCTCGCTTCTGATAACGAGTTGAGATTTATTGCAATGCATCAAAAATTCGGCGGAAAGTGGAAAACTTCAACACTTCGTGTCTTAATTAGGTTTCCAGGTTCTTTTCTATCCTGCTCTGTGCGGGATACAGCGTGAAGATAAATATATATATTTAATAACTTACCTGATAATGCTCCTCTTCGTATACTTGCAAATGTATTATCAGATAAATGAAGAGTCTCTAGGAAATTCAACGCCGGCACCGTGGACGGACCGACAGGACCTTCCAAAGCATTGCTTGAAACATCGAGTTCCTTTAGTAAGTGCGCTTCCTGGTTACAAAAAAAATAAACACAATATATTTTTTTCTAAGTTTCATATTTTAAAATTGTTAACATATAGACCTACATATAAAAACCTAACAGATATTGAAATGTCAATCGCTTAGCCAATTATTAATTTTAATTTATAAAAGAAAAACTATATGTATAACTAAAAACAAATACCATTACACACAGTTTAAAATAATCTACACACAAATTTAAATGTCTTAACAATCTAATTCCTCCTTATCTATATGTAGATGGGTTAACACCTGACTTCTTGTTCCAGCTACCCCATATTCACCTTCAGTTCATACATTATTCAGGGGTGCCACGTGCGGTAAGATTAGCTTTGACCGTTTGAAGACGCTATTTTGATTACTAAGTACCACTGCTGTCTTGAGAACAATGGACGAACTATAATATGCAATACTGTTCAAATATGCTGATATATTACAATGTAAAACGTTATTGTTACGCTCAGATTATAATTAGGGGCACAAGTGTGTTCCTGTATACACTACAGGTTGTAGGTTTGATTTCTACTGGAGGAAATGATATATTAGATATTTTCATTTGCTCGCTCTGGAGTCGAGACAAAGCGCGGTGTTGAATTCCGCCACTCAACGCCTCCAGAATCGATGGTTTCGTTGCACATTTTCCACTGAGGAGAATAATATGTTTTAACGGGAACTAAGTATCTTAATACTAGGTTTTTCAGGTTCCTTCTG
Organism: Heliconius numata; assembly: GCA_016802625.1. Lineage (NCBI taxonomy): Eukaryota > Metazoa > Arthropoda > Insecta > Lepidoptera > Nymphalidae > Heliconius > Heliconius numata. Next base: position 3,115,383 of record JAEBDU010013219.1, read on the forward strand.
CCTACCCTGTTAAATGTGGGATACATCATGAAACTGCAAAGGTCCTCTGCGTAGAAAAGAGTTAAACAGAGAAAAGATTATAGCATAAGGCAGAAATGACTTTGTCATATTATATCTTCTATAAAAAAACATATAAATAAATTACATACACATTAATGTAGATAAACAAAAAACATGTCCAAACATCATTACCTAAATGGATAATTCATTAAATGTTATATTATATTATAATTATATAACAATTTAATAACATCATCGACGAGAATCGAAGTAAATTCGATAAAGTAAATATTTATCTCCGTCGACTGACAAATAAAGGGATTAATTAACACGCCTCGAAAACAAATTAACAATTCGCGTAGTCTTAATTGATTGCAATTTCATAATACTCGTACGTGGGTGGGCCCACTGCGTAGTGTTTTTTAAAAAATATTATTTTTACTCTGTTATTTTTTTTGCTTTGTTTTTGTAAGTGATGTCTTAAAAATATTCTATGGTTTAACAAACAGATTCAATTATAGCTAGATGTTATTTCTTAATCTAGCTGAATTTTCTTTTTTATATAATTTAGTCTTAATTAGGAATATTTTTGCATGTTTGTTCTAACATAATATTTTATTAATTATATTTCAAAACAAAAATAAACAAGAAGTTCCAGTTTTAAAAAAATCCCACATAACTGATAGGATAGCAGAAGGAACCTAGAATAATATAATGCGTTCCTCATTTTCCACCAAATATTCGAGACATTGTAATGTTAATGACGAACCTCATCACCGCGTTTTGCCCACCAGAGCGGAGAAATGAAAATAATTGAAATATACTAATACCCCTAAGAAGGAACCCAACCCAAAACCATCATATTTTGCATCACATCTGTGCCACAACGGCCTCTAATTCTTATTATTTCAAGATATAATAACATAGATAGATACCTTTAATGCACTCAAAGCAGATACTTTCAGTAAATTTCCTCGAAGTCGTAAAACTGCCAGCTTAGACAGCGGCTCGAAGGCGTCCACTGATATGCTCGTCAACTGGTTGTCACTTATGTCCAGATAACTCAGATTTTGTATTCCCTGCGTAAGAATGACACACTATATAAAGCAATTGATATGAACATTTTTAAGAATTGAAAGTAAAGTTATTAATTTGAAATGTTTTTTTAGTATCATGTATCCCGCACAGAACAGAGTAAGCAGAGGGAACCTGGGAACCTAGTGTTATGTTCCGTTTTCATTAAGATAATTCTGTTCCCCACTTTCTTTAAATATTTCGTGCTTAAATAATAGAATGAAAATAATACTATTGTTTTTATTATAAATCGACGAAACCCTACAAATTATTATATTCTTGTAAATCTTTATCTTTCTTTGATCTTTTAAACTCTAAAAGATCTTTTAAAGGCTCTTTGAAATAAGAGTATCACGAATTACTTACTCTACTATTATTATAAAATAACAAAATTTAACTTACAAAAAATCTGAAATCTACCTGAATACAAATAAAAATATTGCCCCGGGTGAGGATCGAACTCACGACCTTAAGATTATGAGACTTACGCGCTGCCTACTGCGCTACCGAGGCTGTGAAGAGAATGTTTAATTTTACGTTTGTACGGTGCACGATTTGATTAAAAAAAATGGTATCCTTATCAACATTGATAAAGTCGTTTTCTTATATATTACAGATTTAATGATTTTTACACAGGCTCTATTATGTTGATGGTGTCGTCTATTTTTTTAAATTTCACATTGTATCCCGCAAATAACAGTGTAGGCAGATGAAACCTAGTTTTAAGACACTTCGTTCCCATGAAGACCCTCCAGTTCCCCACTATCCGCCGAATTCTTGAGATATTGCATACTGAGTGCTTTAGGGAGGAAATTATAAAATCGAAATCGAACCCATAGCCTCTCGTTTACAGTCACATTCAGTACCACTGTGCAACGATGACCTTATTCAAATATAACATCGCTATATTATACTTTTAAATTATTATTATTTAACATTTAAATACATATAAAATTGTTTTCGATAAATAATTGAATCATATCATAAAATTACTTATTTTAAATTTGATAGTAAAAATTGTTCAATTATTAATTTATTATGTACTTATTATTAAAAATCAAAGCTAAAGTAACATTAAACATTAATTCCACCAAAAATAATACAAAACAAAATCCTACTAATTAGAGAACACAACGATTTGTAGCCGAAGTTGTAAAATAAATTTCAGCTCGACGAATAACTTCGTTGCTAAATTAATAATTTTGCTACTAAAAATAACAATTTGGTTTATATTTGAATTGTAATAGTTTAGATTTGAATAAAGTTTACCTTAAAGGAGTTGGAGTCCAAAGTGTGAATCTTGTTATTGGACAGATCTAGACGGTCTAAGTAAGCAAGGAAGGCCAACGCTTCAGTGGGCACGGACGGAAGTTGATTGTTTGGTAGGCCTGAAAATAAATGGATCAGTTTTATTATATTATATTTCTAGCCCTTTTTAATTATCAGTGTTTTGACAAAGGGTTTTCTTTATGTAGACACTCTGTTCTCTACTTTTCACCCAAATTCAAGGCATTACATGTTGTGTGGCGAAACTTAATGCCGCATTGTCTTGCCCTATAAAAAAGCTAACATTTTAATGTCTAAAGTCTGTCAGATGTTAAATTGTATTTGTATTTGTACTTTGAAAAATTAAAAACAGCTTACTGTGGTCGACATATTACAAGATGAAAATATTTTATTGTTCCAGAGTAGGAATTGAGCCTACAACCACCACGCTTCCAGTCAAATGTTAACCGCTACGCCACGACGGCATCAAACTGTTTTAATCTATATGAACTCGTTAATTAACAGTTTTTTTTTCTCAAGAATTATCCTTTTATTTAAATAAACATTCAAAATAAAGACATTCCCAGATATAACAAAACAAAATGTGTGTAGCAAATATAATGAGGATGTACAGAGATAATGTAAGAAATGTAAATATGTAATAAAATGTTCGCTCTCCTATATGTTTTGAGAATATCTTTTTATGTTAATTTTAATGAAAAATATTTTTATTTGTTAAATTTTTGCGACGTTTTTTGTTATAAATGACATAGATTTTTTTTTGTATGCTTAAGTGAGACAAAATTGAGATAGTAAATAACGTCACAATAAAGTCACAAAAAACAGAAATTATTTCACATTTACCATATTCTCCAAAAATATAAGTAGGCATTCATATGCCTCATTGAACTCATGTTCAATATATATATTTTTAATAATTTTAATAACTGAAGTTATTTTTTTATAAGATTAATAAATAAATAATTTTGTAATTCTAGCAGGCGAAGCTGCGAGCGGCTCTCTAGTAGTAAAATTAAAAGTCTCCTTACCTAAAGCTAGTAAAGTAGCAGATATACTACTGAACGCTCCTTGCTGTACTCTTTTAATATCTCCAGAGGATATAACCAAGCCGTGTAGACCAACTCCTGCCAGTTCGGCTACAGATGCAGAAGATAGTGATGTGACACCTCGCAAAGCGCAGTCGAGTAGTGATACGGCACTGTTTTTGTTTCTTGCTCTCTGTTCACGAAGATGGCGGCCGATTATCTGTTAAAAAGTAATAATCATTTATAAATTATAGTCCATGCCATAATATTTGACTTAATATATTACGTTTCTCGTTACCCTGCATTTGGCCAGGTAGGCATACATAACATAGAGTTTGAACAATTATTTCAATTATATTTAATTGCTTAAATAAACACTCGTCACGCAATGTCTCCAGAATTCGGCGTAAAGTGGGGAACGGAAGTATCTTAATGGATATAGAGTGTCTTAACACTAAGTCCCCTGCTACGTACGGGTTACAAGGTTATGCTTAAAAAAAATACAAGCTATCAAAGAATATTAATATAACCTACTTATCTATCTATCGGCCTTTAATAAAATATAAATACTAGGTTACAACAATATTTTACAAACAAAAGTGTGGATAACCCAAAACAGTTTATCCTTAAAGAGTTTTTCGTCCCAATTTATATAGTCTATTTAAATTAAAGCAGAAAATCAAAAAGTTTCTCACATCAGTTCTCCCTTTGTTAAGATAATTTTTGCTCGAAGAAGTTTCGTATTTCGTTAGTCCGTCCGTTAACAAAATTTAAATTTGATTATTGTTATGTAAAGTGAAATATAAATTTTCAACAAAACTATTTAGGTAAACGCCATTTCATTTTAAACTACTGAGTGTACCCTTCTGTTTTCAACAAGCCTGTGAAATATAATAACTAAGTTTGTTCAAATATATTCTTTTGTTTAAGTTTTATAAATGTTATCACGTTTATAATGGTTTTAAGGTTCACGCTGTATCCTGCATTTAGTAAGGTAGGCAGACGAAACATGAAAACCTAGTGTCTAGACACTCTGTTCCCATTAAGACACTTCTCTTCCCTATTTTCTGCTAAACCTTAAACCTGAAACTTAAAATAGTCATAACTCTTATAAGTGACTCTAAGTGTAATATATTAACAAAGTGAAATATGCAAAAAAATATAGAACGGACAGATATTGAAATGTTATTAAATTTATAAATATTTCTGCTAACAAATAGAAATAAAGATTATTTAAATATCTATCTAGCTTCATAAAATAATTAAGAAAATGGACTTAGCTATAATAATAAGCCTTTTAGGGATATACGTTAAGGAATGATATCGTTATAGTTTTAACTCATAATATACAATAGGTACTTGAGATACAAAAGTAGCTTAATTATGCTTAGTTTTTTTTGACACAGTGATTGAAAATGAAAATAAGACCGTCATGTCGGAATGGGATCTCATCTGGCTGTAAACGCAATGGCTCTGGTAAAGAGGCAAAACGTGGGCTCATTTCCACCACTCAAAACACCATACATCGAAAATTGGCCAGAAAGTGGGTGAAAGAGTGTCCTAATGTTAGATACTCTCTGCCTATAAAGCTACAAGCTTGATGCTAAAAAATATAATATAAAACTATATCACAAGTATGTTATAATTATCAAAAAAAAAACAGCTTCACGCTGTATCCCGCACACAGCAGAGTAGGCAGAGGGAACCTAGTGTTAAGACACTCCGTTCCCCACTTTTTACCGAACTCTGGAGGTATTGCGTGTTGAGTGACAGAGCATTAATTATATGTAGACATAAAATAAGGCGAAACAAACAGACAAATGACAAAATGATACTATAATAATATCACTTACAGACAAAGTCAGTAAATTAATCTAGTAAACAATAATTGTGTCGATTCTACATTTTTTTTATTTAATATATTAAATTCTAACAAAAACTCTATCTATTGTTACAGAAGTCGTTACGTTCCGTTCTTTTATCATCGCCGTACCGTGGACCTGTCACGGTGAAATTTAATTCCGAAAAGAAAATATATGAATATTTCTTGTCGACTTAATTAAAGCTTTCAGGATTTATATTTTGAAGGCATTGTTCTTAATGATTGAATTTTGTATGAGACCTTTAATTACGAGATGTTTTTGTATTTGTATATTGGTTGGTATGTTATTTTGGAATTAAATTAATTGGTGTTATTTATTCTTGTGGGCCGCTGATATATGGCTGTTTTTTTTATAGAAATAGTGAAAATACAAGTAAAACCGCTTCGTTTTTATTCGTTGCGACGGTCGTAGCTTCGATTTCATATTATATAAATATCATATTAATATGGTCAAAACTATTTTTTCGAGGCCAGTCGTGAGGCGCAGTCGCACAAGCGCAGTTCGATTCTCACTTGAGACAATGAAATATTTAATATTTTTTTTTTAGCAAAATATCATTACAAACTTACATATATTTGTATATCTTTTTAAATAAAACGAGTGCATATGGGTATATGCACTCGTTTTATTTAAAAAATTTGCAAACTTAAATTTGTCAATATTTACAAGTTATTCCTCACTACCTATAATTATTACTGGTACAGAAGTCTCGGTGGGCAAGTTTTTATTATAAGACATAGAAATTATATATTTTACATTATTATCAAGTCCCAATTTACCTGTTTTGTCTTTTTTTTCATCTATTTCTACGGCTTATTTAACTTTTACAAAAAGGTTCAATTTAGTGGATCAAAATTTTAAAAATAATCATTGAAAAATATTCTCATGAGTATTTTTGAATTGATAGCCTCATGTTTTTCAATGAACATAATCTATGACTAAAAAAATATTATAACCGAAGCATTTTCAATAAAAACTAATCTCGAAATGTTAAAATGAAAAGTTTGGAATATAGAAATAACCGTAAAATATATCGCTGGGTGCACTTTTTAAATACAGAAGTTCAATTCACTGCGTCCATTTTGTATGAAAAATATTTTTTTCGGAAATATTACAATATAAGTTTTATATATTTTTTTATATATAAATTTTGTATATAAGTTTTCGTCTAATCATTCGTCTTTATTACTCTTTTATTTATTTTCGTGCACCTAGCAGAATAGACAAATGGAACCTGGGCACTTAGTGTTAAGATACTCCGTTCCAATTAAGACTCTTCACATCTCTTCACGAATTAAAAAAATACACATTTTAGGAGGAAATATCGCTATATCTCTAGATGAATCCCACATAGGTACCATCCACACTACGCCCGAATGATCTAATTAAAAAATACAGTCATCAAAAAATACCTATAATAATATTAAAAAAATATGACAATTCTCAAACTGACAATAATAGCTTATTCTCATATTCTAAGATGAATTCCTTAAATTTGCATTATTCGACAGAAACCACTGGCATCCTGTGATAAAAATCTAAGGCAAGTACGCTTCAAAGACATGTATCCAGTGAACCAGATTTTTTTGTCAATTGCCAACAAAAGCTTCTTTTCATGCCCCCAGTCCATTTTCCTTTAGCTATATCCACAATATAGTTATAGGACGTATATCCATTCATACCGTATATGAGTGAAGCAACATGAAAACCTATCTAGACTCACTGAAGTGACTAAATCTTGTATACAATTGTAGCATGGAATGATCTAAATTCTGTACTAGTTGCTTTATACAGTTTTAGTATTGGCTATATTCGTATAGTCATTTAGTAGTCATCATTTAGTTTGTCATAAAATTTAAAGGAGAAAACGTACATATCTCTCTTCTTTTTTCCCTGTATAGAAAAGCGGATCCTTATATCATCACTTTGTTTATTTCACATTTGTTTATTTGTTAAGACCGAAAAGAAAAGTTTTTTTTATTAACCTATAAGAGTGATGTTTTACTTGGTAGTAGTAGTGATAAAAAAATAACCTGTCATTTATAATAATAAAAATTAAATAAAAAGTATTATTAAAAATTATTTTTGCCTGTTCTATAAGCTATTCACTTTTTTACATTCGTTTTTTAAGCCATACAAATACAGAACGTAAATGCAGAGTTAGTAAACAATTAAAATTAACTTTATTATTTAAAGTTGATCACAGAAGATCCTCCTTGAATTATCCCTGTTGTTGCGACCCTACGAATGACCAAAGTACTGTAGATTTGTTTGATGAGATTGAAGCTCTGTTGATTCAGGACTGTAAGGTCTGTTGATTTTAAGATTCACTGCTTTTGTTTAAAAATATCACAAAGAGCAAGAAAGAAACCTTTGTAATATTAAGATGAAGGTGATAAGGCAGAGTGGAAAATTAAAATACTGTGTGGCTTTATAAGAAAAGTATGATGAATGTATAAGCAAGCCCGCTTCGACTACGCTAAGATCGTAACTTAAAATTTCATATTACATAAAACAAATGTTATAATTATAAGGTAAATACAAATTAGAAAAATGATAAGGAAACGTTTTTGTTTTTTTTATTTTTCCATTATAACACTTGTAAATATTTTAAAGATCTAACGAAACGGCTACGACATACGATTATACAAATCTTAGTCCAGTCCAGTGGAAAAAAAAACATCTTAGGTGGAAATGACTTAAGTTTGTCAACTTTATAATCTAAGGTAGCAACACAGGGCAGTACAAATAAAAATGTGGCTATTTATATTTATATCACAGATAAGAAACTTATAATTGTAGCAAATTTCATACATTCATTGAGTTCATCTAACTTAAGTTAAAATATATTATTACATACACTCATACGAACGACAAAGACAAAAATGTTTTCGACATTTATTTTTCATATAGTCATAGATTTTTTCCGCATATTAAGTTCTATCCAAAAAATACGTAACACGTTTTAAACAAGCATAATACTAAAATCTATGTACATTTTAAAACAAAATTTTCGCTGTGTTAGTCAGTGATAACAGTTTGTTTTACGCTCCGTTTGCGCTATTTCGATTGGACCTTGTTTCCTTTTTATTCACGAATGCAGGTATGAATAAGTATTATATAAAATATGTTTATACAGCATTTTTTAGATAATGGCTTATTATTTCTAATTTTCATGGGAACTTTTGAAGATTTTTAATCTTATGCGTTATATATTCTCGCACGTAAAATATTGCCTTTGAGTGTTAGAACTCACCGCCGCGCTTGGTTTTTATACGAAAAAATAACTAATTCGCCTGAGTGGGAATGGAACCCAAAACTATCGCGTCTACGGAAACTGTCAAAAAGATAATACTAATCTTTTAGCTCTTTTTAGATAAAATTATCTTTTTAATATATCTATCTATCTTAATATAATATGGTCAGTAAATACTGAGACTGGTTAGGCGTCATTTAAACCAGCGTGGTACATTTAAGAGACCATTTGGCACAACACTAAGGTCACATTTGTATTAATAGCGTAATCTGAGCATATTACTCTAACAATGTATTAAACGTAGCAGTATTATGTAAACATAGATATGTTAAAATGTAAGAATTTTTCTTTTACGTTTTATTATTTTAATTAAATAAAGTTATTTCATCAATAAATAAAATTGAGAATTTTTTCAGCTTCATGCTACTTTTCGCACTCAGTAGGATTTGCCTAGGGAACCATTCCCCATTTCCCATCGGATTCTGGAGCCATTGCGTGTTGAATGGCGGAACTCAGCGCCGCGCTTTGCCTCCAGAACAAAGAAATGAAAACATAAATTTAAATAAATTTCATTATTTAATTGAAATAAATTTATATTTTCATTTCTTCGCTCTGGAAGAGGAGCTACTTATTGACTGACATGTTACCTGTAAAGCGGTATGATCCCCAGTGCACCGCAGCGTATGTGGCAGGTCGCAGGAGCACTCGGCGGAGGGTCGCGCGCTCAGGTCCGGGCAGTGCCACTCTGATACTGCATGAGATACCGCGCACAGTATCCACACTACACCCATTAACCACATTCTGTAACAAACATACATACATCATTACTTCAAAGAGATATATATAAAATAATTCAACATTAAAGTATAAGATATTATTTTATAAACTTAGTTCAGTTAATGCGAAAACAAATGTAAATATTATGAGTTGACAACATTAACAATAACTACGATTGTGGTTTCGATTCCCACGTGGGGAAATTAATTATTTCCTGCCTCACTCTAAGTCTCGAATTATAACTAAACAAACCATTTTCTTTCCAAAATACAATAAAAATATTGGCTAAATCAAAAGAAACGCAGTGAAACAGTATGAAATATAATATATTCTCAAAAGGTAATTCTCATATCCCAAGCTACTTGTAAGAATTGCTTCTGCCATGCGTGTGGCGACGACATAATAGCGTATTTCCACTGACTGAGTGCCGGACGGAGTGCTCGACAAGTTAAAGGCGAACGCGAATAAAATTTTACCACCGAAATGCATGGAGCGAGGAAAAGGAAATATACGTATTTTGTGTGTATTATATTTTTAGGATATGAAATGCTTTGGTAATAAATTGTATGGTAAAGAAAGTATTAAGGCTTGCTGCTTAAGCGCGGCGTTGAGTTACGCCACTCAATGTCAAGCAATAGCCCCATACGGTGGACGGTCGGGGGCGGAGTGTTTTATCACAAGGTTCCCTCTACCTATTACCGAGAAGCTGATTATTAGGCTTATTACATTCATATAACACTATTTTCTATACTAAATGTGATAAATTTAATGTTAAAAGGCTATCACAATTTTATTAGTTTAGTATAATGTATTAATTTTGACTATAAACGCGATGATGATAGGTTTGTTTCCCTGCGTTAGTAAGAAGACAAAACGTAGAAATGAGTTATGCCACTCAACACGCACTGTCTCGAACACTGAAGGTGCCTTTTAGAGTTCTGTGCCTCAAAAGAAAAACATGGAACCAGTATAACATTTGACTCAATTTGACAAAAATCAAATCAAATGAAAAATGAATAATAGAATTCATATAACATTTCTAGAGAAATAAACAATATAATTTTCATATAACATTAATATATTTTTAGACCTTACATTACGCAAGTACACAGTCGTACAACAGGACGACTGCTATAGGTGATGGACGTTCATTGGCCTACTGGATATTTAGATCGCGAGATAAGCATGCGAGATTGTAAATTGAATCAATTGATAGTGCCTTGAGAACATCTACTAGAAAGCTCCACAATTGATATTGCAATAGTACTACGAATGTACTGTCGAATCTAGGCTATTATTTATGTGTTTTATAAGAACTTAGACCTATATGAGGACTTAGTAGCGCAGTGGGTTCCTGTAGGAAATAATTATATTTAATTTATTACCATTTCAATGGTTAAACAAAATGCGGCGTTGAGATCCGCCATTCAACATCCATCCAACCATTCTAGAAAGTTTGGCAAAAAGCTGGTAACGGAGTATCTTAAATCTAGATTCCCTCCCTGCTGTGTTAGAAACAATGTAAAGCTTTTTTTAATTTTTATTAAGTGAAAGTCGATAATTGACGCAGTTTTAATTTTATTATCGGGATACAGTGTGAAAATGAAAAATAAAGATAAAATAACGCCAGTATTATCTCCATGGAAAGTTGAAGAACGTAGTGTCTTAACACTGTGTTCTTTCTGTCTACATTGTTAAATATTTTATTTCTTTTTATTAATTATAGAATATCCAACAAAAGTATTGCGATTTATTTGGGAAATTCGTTTCTGTTCGTTAAATATTATGTAATAACTGTATTTAACTGTAATTAACTTATTCGCTATCAACCAACATTTATTTTTGTTCTACTATTACTAATTGGGACGTTGCTTAAATGTAGTATCTTAATTATTTCAGATATTGAGACCAGTCGTGGCGCAGGTTACAAAGTGTGACTGTAAACACGTTTGGTTGTGGGTTCGATTTCTACAAAAGAATATTCAATATTTAATATTTCCATTTTGTTCGCTCTGGCTCTATCGAGGCAAAGCGTGGCGAAGGAGATCAGCCACTCATCACGCAATGCCTCCAGAATTTGGCAGAAAATGGGGAATTGATTGTCTTAACACTAGGTTCCCTCTACTTACCCTGCTGTGCAATTACTACTTTAGGAGTAAATGAATTGCAAAAACTAGTTTAAGCCTTAATAGATAGATTTCATTAAATCGTTTCGTATTTATTTAAATAAAAATCTTTAGTCTTTATAAAACAAAACGAAACAGAAGGACCATCTGTTAAACAAATAATAACAGAATTATCAATTCATTCAGTGTAGATTTAAATCTAAAAGGGGCACTAAACGACCACGATATTCTCTACAAGAAGTGAGAAAATATCCGTAATAACCGTCTCTTAAGGGCAAGCTTAACCCGTTTCAGCCATTTTAATTTGATCTCCATTATTTTTGACTTTCAAATGATAATAGGATAAAAGCTATCCTCCATAGGTCCAATTGTGTTGGTATTTTGGAAGCACCAGCGATACATCACCAAGAGTTAATGTGGCTGACGTCTCCCGCGCTTAATAACAGTTTCGCGTACAAACATTGTTTCAAATCCATTTTCATTTTCATTATTGTTGAGAATTATAAAGGCTTTGTAAAAATGTGGGGGCTTTTGTAGCGTGTTTTTGTTTATGAAGTGAGGTTTCGGAATATTAATTTAAGAGCGGAGTGCTTCGTTTTTATACTATTTTGTTCTACCTTCATCGCGGGCTGTCGTTAAAAATAGAATACCTTTTAAATTTGCAAATTATTAAACACTTTCCTCCAGTACTTATCACTTTGTGGTGCTTATTTTTTTATTATTTTTTTTTTAGTTAATGTACGTTCTTTGTTTTGTAGGTTTATTATGAGAAATAGGAGTTTCATATTTTTATAGAATTTTGTGGTATATTATTTATGAACCTCTTAAATATATAGGAAGAAACTAAGCTTTCAAAATCATGCAACTGATTTTTTTTATCTTCACTCTATATCTCGCATTTAGCAGGGTAGGGAGCCTAGATTAAGACTCTCCAAACAAAAATGAGAAAATATAAAAAAATAAACTTAACCGAATTATTATTAAATAGAAAAAAATGAGGACATCTCAATATTATATAGATAACCAATACAACCTAGAGATATTCTTAACATTGTTGAATCGAACGAACAATGAAACAAAATGTATACCCACTATACAGATACAAATCCAACGTTTACGCAGCCATTGCATAGCGAAACTGGTCTCCTAACACCGTTTAAAAAACTAGGAGTCTTTTAGTTGAAATCGCACCCATAAATGATCCGGGGGTTAGGCGATAGCAAACGAGCAGTATATTGTCTCGAGTGTTCTTTAGAGGCCATTCTACATTCAATTGGTATCGTAAATATAAAGGAAACCTCTTTTAAAAATTGCACTTTTATGATTTAAGTTGTTTATGTGTAATATAAAGTTTATTGGAGAAATATTAAATATATATTAAATTTCAATAAAATATTATAAATTAAGTACAGGTAAATTAAGCCTGTATACGCAATGGTTGTGTTAGATATTGGCTTAAGTCTTTCTTTTTTACAATTTTTAATTTATATGGAACAATATATCTAAAGTTGTATTGTGTATTTTAAAATATCGTTTAATCCTTATTTTTTCTAATTTTTTTTAATATCTTTTACTATTAACAATTTAATATATATCTAAGTAGGTATATCCCTTAATGCGTGCTACAATGCGTGCAACAAATGGATAATGGGTTAGATCCCTACGCCCAAGCTGGATTTAGTTGCACTTGCATCTCTCTCGCTGGCTATTGCTAAGGTAACGAGCTCTCATAAAATTAACTCTATAATGTGAAATACTTAAATTATTTTATGTTTAAATATAAAATATAATCTATTTTCTTTAGTAAAATTATGTATTTTGAATTATAAGTTTTAAAATTATAAAATTTGTACAATAATTCAAAGTTAAAATATTTTAAGTCGAATAATTTTAATGAATATTATACAATTTTGTATATTTACGAAGGAATACCGACTAAGAATACTTGTAACTTAATTAACTTCAATAACAGTCTCAAGTGAAATTTTACTATTGGAAATTCGAATATTAAATTATACAGCATAGTTTAAAATTTCTCTGCCCATTAAATATTGTTGATTCGATCAATAAATACTAAAATACTAAATCATTTGATAGAAATATTTTTAAAGATAAATTTCCACAAACACTACTTTTTTAACTGTTTCATAGTTTTTTTAAACAAAAATAAACACAATATAACAATAAAAAAATTGTAAGTAAACTTTTAAAAATAAACATCTTATCTACACTCCCCATTACCCATTAAATTTCATAAATTTCTTTTTTAAATCGTTTAAAAATATTATTTTTTTATAAATATTTATTTTTTGCAGCATAACAGTCAAGATGCGTTATCTGGTCCTCATTTGGCTGGCGCTCTCCCTCATTCACAGCACTCGCGCCCACGCCAGAACCTTCACCCGTTGCCAACTATCGAGGGAACTACTGCGTTACAATTTCCCTAGAACGTTAATACCTAATTGTAAGTATTGTATTTTTTGTAATATCTTCACGCTGTATTTCGCATATAGCAGAAAAGGACAGTGGGAATCGAACCCACACGGTAGTATGCTCAATACGGAACTACTCGAGAAAATATTTAATATATAATTTATTTAATATTATTATTATTTCCTTGCTCTAGTAACAAGACAAAGCGTGGCAATGCATGAGTCGAAAACTCGGCAAAAAGTGGGGAACGGAGAGTCTTAACACTAACTTCTCTCTGCCTAATTTACTAAGTGTAGAATCAATTCAGACCATCTAGCTTATAAAACATAATAATTAAAACTTTTAACGATAATTATATAATAATAGCTTAAGTTTACCAATAGATGAAGTCTTATGTAAAGTATGTACTCACTAACGAAACTTTGTTAGACTTTCAATAAGATACACTGAATATCTTCGTCGCTACCACAATATTCGCACTAATTATTATATCTATTAAATAAACTAGGTCGTAGTAGCACAAGGACACAAGAGTGAAAATGTAAATGCAATGATTATGGGTTCGATTCTCATTCGGGTTGATGGAATTTATAATATTTTCATTTTCCTCGCTCTGGTAATGAGGCAAAACGCGGAGTTGAGTTCTATTACTCATTACACACTGACTCTATAATTCAGCAAAAATTGGGGAACGGGAGTGTCTTAAAGAGAGCTAAATGTCTTAAGGTTTCTTAAGGTTCTTAGGGGTAGAATCCTAAGTTGATTCACGTATCCTGCATTTATCCAGGACGACACAAGAATGCCGCCCTGAATGTAAATGTGTAAATCTTAATGTTGAGACGCTTTATTGTTAACTAAGTGACGTAACTCAACGCCGTGCTTTGTTTTATAACACGAATTAAAATAAGTCAAATAGAAAAAAAATAAGTTACAATAGAACCTAAAACCATCACGAAATAATCGAACGTTTCCCAACCGCTCCAAGACGAGATTTATATATTTATTTGCGATAGAATTATTCAATTTTAAATGTAAAAGATTAAACATAAAAAAATTACATTACCTTTTTACAAACGAATTTAATCAAAAGGAAAATAGCGTTGGAAAAAGCTAGCTAATTTACCTTAACAAATCCGGAGACAGCCAAATGGATGTGAACAGACGGTCTCAGGTAAAGAAAACAGTGTAGTTAAACTGAAATGGACCTTGACCGTCTAACCACGATTCGCAGAATTTAAAAAGATTCCGCTTTAATCAGAACTTATGGAAGAAAATGTATAATTTTACGATTATAGTATACTGACTTTTAGATAAAGAATATTCCGTTTTTACTCTATAAGTATTGGAATGTTTTTCTATGTTGGTCTATTCAGTCAATTCTAAGAATATTTTGCTCATTTTCATGATGCCTGTGGTATGGTGGACCAACCAGCCTTTGATGATGAATGAATGAGTGTGATTTTTAGTTGTAGATTTCATTTTTATTTCTTTCATCTGTTAAGACAAAACGCGGTCTTGATTACCGTCGCTCAAAACAAAAATCTCTCGAATTCGGAGAAAAAGCGTGGACCCAGGTTTGTGGAAAATAACTTGAAGATAAAAGTATATACTGTTTTTTTTTATTTCGTAGCACATTGGTATTTTTACTAATATATATCCCTGGAACAAATTACCGAAGTAAATCACAATTCAATTATTACTTTTTCGTAAGTAGTTTAATATAAAATATATATATTTCAGTACAACTAAGTAAAAACATTTAAACCCATTAAATGTTAACGAGATAATCAAGTTGCATTACAAACAAAACCAAACTTAAGCCAACAAAGACAATATCCCAGAGGTGGCGATGCTGCGCGATGCATGCATTAGCACGAACTTAATCAGTAGAGTACAGTGTTGCTCCCGAGGCGTACGTTTATTATGCCTTTGACTTACGCTTTAAGGGGGAAATAAGCTATATACTTGGAATTGATGTATTAAATATACACTTTAGTACCTCTTACTGCTTTAATTTTATGTTATGATATCCAAAAAAAGATATAAATTATCGTAAAGTTCGTTAAAATGGATGTTGTTCAAGTATCACGCAAAAATGACTCAACGGATTTATATGAATCAGTTTATATAAACATTTCGTATAATT
Organism: Heliconius numata; assembly: GCA_016802625.1. NCBI lineage: Eukaryota > Metazoa > Arthropoda > Insecta > Lepidoptera > Nymphalidae > Heliconius > Heliconius numata. Next base: position 3,131,390 of record JAEBDU010013219.1, read on the forward strand.
TTAATAATAAGTTTAAGCGGGCAAACCCACGTTTAGATTTTTAAGAAATTTTAAAATAGAGGAGAAAGGATAAATTTTAAAACAGACAATCTTCCCTTGATATGGGTCGAAGGACCAATATTCAATATAGTGAGTTTCTAAGACAATTTAGATATTGCTGCATGTTATAAATTATACCAACTCCTATAAACTATTAGTCCATCATATATCAGAATTAATCGACCTAGAAATGGAATATCAAAATTAAATGTACTGTAAAAAGATACATAGTAATATTAATGGTATCTTCAATAGTTTTCGAGCAAGAATTAATTAGTAATATGCCTATTCTTGCTTTCAATCGAAACTTTACTAAGTGAATTGAGACCAACTTTGCCTATTATATTAGTTGCTGATCTGAAACTTTGATTTGTCTTCATCCATCCATATGTGGCGGCCGAATATTAAATTTTCGACTTTTATAAGAAACATATGTAAGATTTTTCAGCTTATATACTATATTTAGCAGCATTTAGTGTGGGTAGAGAGATACTCGCACTTTGACTAAAAATCGGATTTTTCTGTCCAATTTTAAAGTCCATGTGCGTTGAGCGATAAGAAGTTCGGCGTTGAGTTCAACCACTCTACCTGCAATGCCTCGATAATTTAGCGGAAAGTGGAGAACGGAGTATCTTAATACTAGATTCCCTCTGCCCAGCATCTGCCGTATACGGCGTGAAGGTGAAAAAAAAAATGTTTTACAAAAATAAGTTACTTTGGAGGATATCTATTAACTACTTTATCTTTATCAAGGGTAGACGGTCAACTATCTAATCTATCCTATCATCTCTCAGAATCTGTTTCAGATATCAATGAACAGAACAAATTCGTCGCTTTTGATTTAAGGCAGTATCAATTAGAATTAATTCGGATTAAGCCCGCGTCCCTTTGCCGTGTCAATTAAATCCAACGCTAACAATTTTAAACTTAAATGAAAGGGACCTTCGAAATGTTTTGTCATTTGAGTCATGCTCCTTTTTATGCAAATTGAAGATCTCTAAGTTCACCAGTGAATGCTTATTAAGGCCGGCGATTCATTCGGTTTCCGCCTTAATTTTATTATGGGAGTTAGTTATTTTAAATTTGAAATTTAATTTTTTGTTTAGTGTGTTGTTACAAAGTCAATTCTGTAACGTTATTTTGAAACCAAATTGAGGAAATGCAAGAATATTTTTTTATATAAAATGCAAGAAATTAATATGTCTATATAATTTGTACATCTATTTTAAGAGACTCAAGGAAGTGATATCTCCCTTGACTTGGTGCCAGAGCGAAGAAATTAAATAATTAATAATATTGAATATTAATAAATAATAATTATTAATTAATTTATTAAAATTAATTAACTACTGGGAATCGAACCCACAAACGTTACGTTACAGTCACACACTTGTGCTTCTACGCCACAACTGGCCTCAACATTTAAATTATTATTTTAAATTCATATAAAACAATTATTTTCAGGGGTATGTCTGATAGAGCACGCCAGTGGCAGAACAACGGAAAAGGTAACAAACCACAACAACTCGTACACAAGCTTTGGATTGTTTCAAGTAAGTCTCATTTACTATAATTATCTTTGGTTTCTATATTGTTTCGATTTCAAATTACCTTTCATTTTCTTATACTAGCGAGTTAATTAACTTAAACAAAATGTATATATTTAAAGTCACATTTATTTTCATATCTAAATTAAATGAAATCCCTGTCACATAAACAAAACAGGAAAGCGTTGGAAGATAATATAAATATCAAATTCGCGAAACATGTCACAACGGAACGGGAAAACACTCAGTTTCTAAAATATAACGGGTTCCAACGGGACTAATTATTCGGTTAACATAATATGTATGAGGACAACCGATACCCGCCTACATGGTTATTTAATTATGAAAGGGTATTTCGTATTTAATGTCGCGGTTATTAAAATTATTTTTGGTACTTAATTATAATTGACTTTAAGCCTGTTGCAGTAGATTTTATATTTTCATTTGCTAATTAATTAGTCGTTATAAAAAACTGATTCGGACTAGTCCCAATAGTTTTTTACTTATAACTAATACCTAACCATTTGAAAGTAGTGTCTAGACTCTACTTTCAGATAGAGCATTTTAGGGCTCTAATTCCAAAGGAAACCTATTATTAAGACCCCGAAGTCTGTCTGTCCGTTTCTCATGAACTTCATAGTCTTTAGACAGTTGAAATTTAAGGGGGCTCCCGAAGCCATGATTTTTTTTTGCAATTTTTATAGTACTACGGAACACTTTATGCGAAAATCCAACTGGACCTTGGCCGATTTTTAACCAAAAAATTATGAGATGTTAGATTTTTAATTAATTTCTAGGAAATGTTCACGAAAAAACTTCTAAATATCTACACTATAATACTACGTGACACGAACGCGATACAGTTTCTCTATATGGGACATTTGTATGCACACGTGCACCAGTTCTATGTCAAGTGCTCTAATTAAGGGTGATTTATGAAATAAACTGGTGAACATTAATTTAGTTTCTACATTTTAGAGATAAGCCGAGTCTCAGTTGAGTCGACGTACGAATTACTTTAATACTTGTGCCTTACCTTGTCTTAATGCCTGTCTAATATTTAGATTTAGGATAGTTGTTGGGTGTTCCGCTTTAAGAAGTAGTTGACAATCAGTCAGTTACTTTCCCGAATAGCAGGCAAAGGAAACCTATTAAAAAACACTCCTTTTCTCTCTTAACGCCACGCTTTGTCCAGAGTGGAGAAATATAAATAATTTAATTATAATCATTCCTCGAGTGAAGATTGAACCCACAACAATCGCGTTTACAGTTTCAGAATTTAAGAAATGGGATTTGAATGCATTATTAACACCTAATCCACAAATACGTAACTGCTACGCTAGAATGCTATTAAATGTACAAGTACATATATATCGTCTCTATGATAGTGAAGACAGTCAACTCACACATTAAAAGTCTTGAGACAATGGACAAAAAGAAACATAATGAAAAAAAACTAAATTGAACAAAATTCATATTATTATTTTTTTTTTTTTTTTTTTTTGATAATTTAGAAATGATATTATTTGTTTGGCTTTTATGTTTAACGTTTCAAAACTCATAATATGTGGGTGGGTAGACTCTTCATCACCAAACGACTATATTCAAATTAAATTTCAATAATTTCACCCACCAAATGACAAGACAAAGCAAGCTGATAGATTACGCGCTATAATATTTATTGCGCATACAATTACAACTTGCAAATAATTCAAATCTATCAATCTCCATACTAAATTTACTAATTGACAGTGAGCGGCAGATAAAACGTTGTTATGTTGCATTATTACGATTTCTGTAACTCTAATAAATATAATATGTACCATAACTACATAATTCCTAAACGTTATTGTTAGTTAAGCACAGTGTTGAATTCCGCCACTCAACACGCAATACCTTGAAAAATGCGGCGGAAAGTTGGTAACAGAGTGTCTTAACACAAGGTTCCCTCTGGCCTGCTGTGTGCGGGATACAGCGTGATCTAGTTTAATCTTGGGTGGGTTATTTTAATTGTTTTTGTTTGTTTGGAAAATAAATTATAAGTGAATAAGTGAGAAGTGAGTTATAGACTCCCACTCCAGGAAATTAAGTATTTTGATGTGGGTTCTATTACTCTATACGCAATGCCTCTGGAATTCGGCTGAAAGTGGGGGACGCAAGTGTCTTAATGGGTACAAAGTGTGTTGCTCAGGTCTTAACATTAGGTTGCCAAGTTCTCTTTGCCTACCCTGCTATATTCAAGCCTTAAAGCTAAAACAAAAAGTAGTCAATGATCGTTAAACAGACTTTTTATGACTCATGAAAACTTATAAAATGTATATTTTAAATATAAGAAGTCCCCATATGTTGTATAAGCTTACAATCACCAACAAAGTTAATTGGACACGTTGAAAATAAGTTATTATTTCTAATAAGGAAAAGGCGACACATTTGAAGCGAGCATTGAACAAAAATGTCACTATATCGTCCAAATAGTACCAATTTACTTTTATATTTCAACAAAGCCAAGTTATATATATATGTAAACGTGCCAAAAGCTATTTTAAACTGAAAAGGCTTGGGTGACCAATAAAAAATTGTTAGATTTTCATTCAATGTGAAGTAAGTCAATTATTTTTTGTATAAACATTGAAATCCCAATCACTATTCCGGTTACTTTCGCCACACTATTTCAAATCTACATATAGTGAAAATAATTGATTGTGCATATAGAAAAATATAGAAAAGATAAATATTATTTTTAGAAACTGTATAAAAGTTATTTTTCTAAAAATATTTTTCTATCTTTTGTGTAGAATAGCATTTCGAAAATGTTAAAGATATATGAAAAATTATTGTTTTTAACAAAAAGGCTAGTGGTCAGAGCGTTCTAACGGTTCCTAAGAAGCGCGGGTTCTTTCAAATATGGTTCCGTTTCTATTTTAATATGTATTATAAAAATATTTTCTTTAGTATGAAAAATCTTAAAAATAGATGAATAATAAATACTTTCTTTTACTTGGTATACACATTTTAAATTGCCAAAAGTACTTAGTTCTACGATATTCCGTTCTCCTATTTCACTTTGACATCTGTAATGGACAATGAGTGTTGGAACTCTATGTTTAGCCAATAGATTGGATTGAAACCCACAATCACTACCACATTGTCAAATATAGCTTAACATATTTTTTTGGTGTCTCTCTACTAAACTATTCTATAGCAAAAACGACATTTGTATTGAATTTGATTGATTATTTTGTTTCGCTGTATAGAGGGAGTAATTGGGTTATTGAAATTACTGAGCGTTTGAGATTTGACACGTTGACAGCGTGATTACATATGCAAATGATTTTCCATTGTGAATAAGTGACAACAAATTTTGATATAAAAAGGGCATTTATTATTTTTTTCAGCTTCACGCTGTAACCCGCCTGTAGCAGGATAGGCAGAGGCATCCTAGTACTAAGACACTACGCTCCCTACTTTCATCTGAATTTTTGATTGCGTGGATTTGCGGAACTCAACGCCGCGGTTTGATACTTTCATTTCCTCGAGTAGTAATCGAACCCAGAACCTGTCGCGTTTACCGTCACACGCTTGTGTTCCTGCGCTCCTACTAACCTCTTACTGGACTACCACTTAAAGCGTTAACTTATCCCTGTTACTAATAGACTGTTGTATTAAGCCCATTTTTTTAAGTAAAGGAAAAAAATAAATTTAAGTATGACATTTATAATATTATCTCTTGTCGGGCTAAGTGTAAGTAAAATACTTAAAGATAAAATAAAGTTATATTATAAGGAAGCAACGTCTAAATATACTTTATATTATCAAAAGCTTTTACTAGGACGACTAACTTAATGGTGGTTATGATAAATTAATTTTTAACAAAAAGAAAAACCGACTTCTAACAACGAACTAAAAAGTGAAAAATAATTATATAAAGATTTTATAATTTTGAAGTCGGTGCCAAGTAAAACAAACAGGCTTTGTAATTAGATATTGTAGTAAGGGTGTTGTAGCATTAGTTTGACACCGACTTCAAAATTATAAAATCTTTATATAATTATTTTTCACTTTTTAGTTCGTTGTTAGAAGTCGGTTTTTCTTTTTGTTAAAAATTAATTTATTTTACGATTTTTAGTGATGGGTAGATCTTAAAATGATGCTTCTTGAACGAGTGGTGATGGTGGTGGTAGTGGTTGTCAACGAGTGGTTGTGATTGTCCTATGTAAAACTTCATTTAATTAGTTATTATTTTTGTGCAAAGTTACATTTTGGTATATTGACAAGAACATACATAAAAAGTATTCGGGCGAATTGGGAATCTCCCTTCTTTGAAGTTGGTTGAAAATGAGAACATCCTCTTTTTTGAGGTTGGTTGAAAAGAAATGCAACTATCAGAAATCTCACTTCTGACATCAATTTAAAAAGTTTTTGCTTGTAACTATTACAGTATAATCAATTGTTTACCAAAAAAAACAAACTTTCTCGATTTTCTCCGGATCCCATAACCGAAACCTAACCAGACTTTCACCAAATTATCCTTGAAGTGTATCCTTTCAAATAAAAAAAGAATCATCAAAATCGGTTGGCGCGACATTGAGTTAATCGGCTATTAGTCGCGCACATGCCTAATGCAAATTTAAGACTTATGTGATTTTCTCATGGATACCATTGTCAGACATGGACCAAAAAAAAATGGGACCATTCGGGAAGCTATACCTTTCAAATAAAAAAAAAATTATCAAAATCGGTTCACCCAGTTAAAAGTTATGAGGTAACAAACATAAAAAAAAAAAAAAAAAATAAAAAAAAAAAAAAAAAAATACAGTCGAATTGATAACCTCCTTTTCTTACAGAAGTCGGTTAAAAATATAATTATAATATGAACACAATTAAATTCTTTATAGAAAACCATAAAGATACTGTTTATATAGGAATAGTTAGATGAACCATTACTCTTTTACTAATTTTTTTTAGCTTCACGCTGTTTCCCGCATAGCACGGTAGGTAGAGGGGACCGGGGAACCTAGTGTTAAGACACTCTGTTCCCATTAAAACACTACCATTCTCACTTTCCGCCGAATTATGGAACAATTGCGTGTTGAGTGGAACTCTACGCCAAACTCAACTTCAAATATACTTTTGCTAACTAAAACATAATCTAATTAAAACACTAAAAAAGGATTAATCGATAATTGAAGTAATCGTTAAAAAAAAATTCTTAACGACCGTCCGTTCTTAGGTAAATAGCTCGTTTCGTTTTTCAAAAGCTCCCGCAAGTGTTTTGACAGTGTATATTGAAAGGCGCTGGCCAATACTGCACTCTTTCACTATACATAAAAATGATTAATTTGGATTATTAAATAATATTTCATAGTTGTTTCTTTTTCTCATATTAGCTTAAAAAAAAACTAAATATAAAAAAACTTAATCAAAATAGATTCGATTCTTACAAAACAAAGAAGCTTCATAAATGAATATCGCTATAGACATCGCTCTCTCTATACATCCATATTTTCATAATGTTCACATTTCTATTCTATTCTATTGGCAAGTAAATCTCGAGATAGAATGAGGCAATCAACGAAATAGTTAACAACGACAAATATATAGCATTTTCTCATCCATTTAGACGTATCCAAAGGAAATGCAAACGTCCTGATTAATTCATGCTCTCTTCAGAGTTCGTGTGTACTGAACACAAACGTTAGAAGTGTGGTGCAGTCAACATACAGCCAGTTCTAAGAAACTAGGAATGTAAATTTTATTTCAGCAGGGTAGGCAGAGAGAGTTTAGTGATCTATCACTACTTTCTCTATTTTTCACCTGGACATCAAATGCACTACTAGCTTTACATCAAATTTTCAGTGGGCACGTTAGTTTTAAAACATTTTGCTAAATTCGATTTCAACTTACAATCGTGGCATTAATGACTCGCATATTAATAACGAAGTGACAGTTGTCAGTGACAGCTATTATTATTAATTTTAGAAAATATTAAATAATTTTCATTGAATATGCCGTTTACAATATTATTATTTTAGTTTCTCATTGCTTAACTAAAATGTAACGTCTGGAGCCACCCACGATTGCCAGCAATATCTTGATAGGTGATACTGCCGGAAAGTGGAACGAAGTGGGTGGCTAAGTTACCGCCATACCAAAAACCAACGTCATCTTATTTTACTTATTAGAAACACCCAATTTTATTGTGAGAATGATTACTCTGATTATCATCCATAACGAATATTTTTATTATAACAAGTCTCCAATACCAGCAACTGATAAATGCTAATTTATCACTTTTCTTACTATTTATTGAGTGGATGTATAACGTCTTAACTAAATTAATTCTAACAATAATTCAATAAAACAAATAAAATGGATATTCAAATTAGTAATACAAAAATACCTAGTAGTAATAATAAAAATAAAATAAAGGCCAAATATTTCATATTTTACTTTCATCGTTCTCTTTTAACTCTCTTTTAACATACACTCTCACTATTGGTCAAAGAAATTGCAACCAATTGTCAATATCGCAACGTTTTTTCCACCAGCACCCGGCCCGGCGTTAGAAAGTAATAAATAAACAAGGATTACTTCCAGCTTAGCACCGCCTGAAATATATTCGAGATTAAATTTTGAATGGCACCCGTGAATCAATACTTGTAATCTGGCGTGCGTCGTTTGTTAAACGTCACATTCCACAGTGATTAGTGCTAAATCATGCGAGAGTTTCACGAGTTTGCGTGCAACGTGTGAAATTTCATAGTTCAAATTCAAAATTACGATGTGTTCAGGTTTCGTTTAATTTTTTTTTTTATTTTTTTGCTTCTTCACGCTGTATCCCGCACATAGCAGGGTAGGCAGAGGTAAATGTAGTGTTAAGAAAGGCAACATAGAACCAATATTTAATACAAAAGGTAGAGGATGTGCCTCAAAAATTCGGTGAAAAGCGGGTAGAGGAGTGCCGTAACACTAGGCTCTGCCTACAATTTTCCATGCGTACCTCGTAAAATGTCTAAAACAAACCAGCTTATGTCATACACATGAGATCTTTGAAAGACAAATTGCCAATATAAAAACACTATACAGTGAACTCTCAATGCGTAACAAAAATGATTGATTGTATTTTACGAATGTTCGCGTATAAATGTTTCCATTTAAAACCTATTTTCGTATGTATAACCAAATTGTCATTTTCCCTGAAAAATGATGTGTTTTTTCAAGTAAATTTGTTTTTTCATATCAAATAATCAGTTTATTTGTATTTTTTGTGTAATAGTATTTCTATTGAACAACTAACTTCTATACGATTATTTATTATAGGTTTGTTGAGCCGTCGTAGCCCAACGGCATACGCTTGCGACTATGAGCGCGACGGTTCTAGGTCTTCTTCTTCGTGTCAATGATTGGAGAATTCATATCATATTTTGCCAGTATTTAGCCACGTCGACTGCGGCATCTGTTGCCTCCATCAGATCGTCATGTGAGCAGGTGAATGGACATTTCGGGCAGGAGAGTAAGTGTGCCATCGTTTGTGGGTCGGCGCCACAGTCACAGGGTGACTTATCACTTAGTTCGTACCCCCATCTCACGAGAAGCTCATTGCTTCGGCCAACCTGGCTCCGTAAACGATTAAGTGACTTCCATGTTGGCCACTGCAAGTTGTAACCTGCAGGTAGGCACTCTTTGGGGGGGACAAAGCCTGAAGGTGGCGGGTAGATTGTCTGCCATAACCGTACCCTAGCGCGACTTGGAATGCAATCTAGAGCTTTGGTAGCTTGAATAAAACTGTGGCGACTTTTCAACCGGGCACGAGGTGCGGTGTAGCCATAGAGTGGGTGCCGAGGGTCTTTTTCCTGACGCATTTTTTCGACAGAACATGCCACCTCACGTCGAACCTTGGGAGGCGCTATTCCGGCCAGAGGGTAGACCTTGTTTAGTGGTGTGGGCTTAAGGCAACCAGTAATTATTCGACAAGTCTCGTTTAATGCTATGTCCACCTCCTTTGCATGAGCGGAACGGTGCCAAACTGGACACGCATATTCACCCGCAGAGAAAGATAGAGCGAGGCCTGTTGTACGAAGTACGTGCGGAGATGCCCCCCAATGTGTTCTCGTTAGCCGACGGAGCAGATTATTTCTTGCACATACTTTTTGTTTGGTATACAGGCAGTGAGCTTTAAATGTTAGAGACCTGTCCAGTATAACTCCCAGGTATCGTGGTTGTGGATAGTGTTGAATATGAGCACCTCGCCAAGATATTTGAAGAGGCCTGTTTGCTTCAAGGTTCCTCAGGTGGAACGCACACGACTGAGTTTTAAACGGTTCTAGGTTCAATTCCCTCACGGGGGAATGAAATAATATCTTAACACTAACCTAAGTTTCCTCTACCTTTGCTCTGTAGTGTAATTTTCTTTTAGTAATTAATGTAATGAGTACTTATTTGTATTCTCTAAATAAGTATTTTTATTTCTTAAGTATATTTTTTATTTCCTAATAATCTAATGAAGCGTTATCATAATTTTGAAAAACACCAGACCGGAAAAATAGACAAAATAGACATACCTCAAATGTAATCAAACACAAGAAATCAAACCTGCATTCATCGCTTATACTGTGTAATAGTTACATTATGATTAACATATATAACATTATAATTAAAACTACAATAATTGGCACTAAGTTCAACAACCATAATCCAATAGTTAAATCTAAATAGAAGTGTCGACAATTCCTAGTCCGACCTGTCCCGCTGCGACCGCACGCCAGTAATAAAATAGATATAACAATCAGACCATCCAGATAATACTCATCCTGTAGCGTTAGCAAAAACGATCCTATTTAAAATTTTACAACCCGTGACAAATGACGCTAATTGTACTGCGGAATGGTTCGAGTATGTATATGTATGTACTCGTATACTCTCAACACGTATTCGACTAAAAATCCAATACGATTCTTTATAGAGCCGTTTTGGAGTTTTAAATATTTAAAACTAAATATGTATAATGTTTATAATAATGCACTTTTTGGGATCAATGTAATTTGAAAAAAAAAATAAAAAAAATTCAAAGTAGTTTATTAATAATCGATAAGAACTTCAAGTTTGGGTTTGGGGTGAAATTAAGTTAGACATTGTGTGATGAGTGGCGGAACTAATTGGGGCGGTTTGTCTTGTTATCAAAGCAAAGAAATAAAAGTAACTATTTGTCTTGACAGGATATCGAACCTACAACCGTCATGTTTACAGTCCGAAAACATACAACACGTAACATTTGCTCCATAAACGTTCCATTACGTCTCTTGGCTCGACGTTGATAAATATTTTGCCAAAGATTTCAATAAATTGTAATATGATCGTATTAATGTTCGCGACCGCATTTGAACGCGAGAAAATGAAATATGTAATATTTTCATGACCCCACACTGGTAATGAGGCAAAAGCGCGGCGTTGAGTTCCGCCACTCAACACACAATGCCTCCAGAATTCGGTGGAAAGTAGCGAACGGAGAGACCTAACACTAGATACTCGAGATCTCTCTGCCTACCACTTGCTACATGCCGAAAAAGGCGTAGAAAGAATTAAAAAAAGTACATGTTTGATGTATTTTGAGTTCCGCCGCTCAACACACACGCCTCGAAAAATTACGTGCAAAGTGTAGAATGTAGTGTCTCAGTACTAGGTTCCCTCTGCCTGCCCTACTATACAGCGTGAAACTCATTTCGTTTTTTTCTCTGAACGTTTAAATATTTATATTTTTTATTACTTACAAAGCAGAATATAAGTACTTTATATATTTCCATTATGCAACTCTGACGGTACCCAAACGGATGAAACGCATTATGGGCAGATTCACCGTGTTAATTTAGATGGAAGTGGGGCAGTGCAGCGACCTCGCGGCCAAAGGACCCTTTGTTACCGTCTTCGATTCGAGAATTACGTTATATTCGGTCACTATTTTGGTCCCTGCTATTTGCAATTTACTGTTGGGAATTCCATTTGTAATTATACAAGAAATTTCTATGTTATATGTGCTAGTACTATAAAATTGAAGAGTTTGTTTGGTTGAGCGCACTAATCTCCAGAAGTACTGGTTGAAATTTTAAAAAATGTATTGTCTATGAAAGGCTTTAGTTAGGCTATATGATAATATCATGATAGAGGAATGTGTCGTCACATCACATTTGACTATGTAAGTGAAGCCGCAGGTAAGAACTAGTTTTGGTCTAAGTAGAACATTATCATTTTTTAGTAGTATGGACGCTAAATTAAATTTTAATAAAAATAGCATAGGATATATTTGACTGTCATACGAATATTAGATTAGGGATAAGAGTTTGTCATTAAAATCATCTGTAATAATTAATTATTTAATTCTAATTAACATTATAAGCAAACGTTAAACTATTTTCATTGTGTTGAAAAAACTGAACGGAAATTCAAATTTCAGAATAAATCTCCATATCTACAGCGTGTATTTAGTATAGAAGCTGCATTCTGAGCTAAGCTCTTGAGCAGCTGCGCCTGTAAAGCTGGCTTAACTTATAGTATTTGTACTTGACTGTATAATTTAGTTACCCTAAACAAAACCAGGGCGGTTCTGGTAACTAACTGCAATTAACTATTCCGCAATCCACTGGACTTCCCTAAAGCAGGAATGTTTTATCTGATACATCTAACTGTGTGATAGCGATCGTGGCGAACTTGATAGTTGTGGGTTCGATGAATATATTTTAATGATATTCATTTCAGGAAAATGGAGAACGAAGCGTCTTAATACTAGGTCCCCTCTGCCTACCCTTTTGCTACCACTGCTTTGTATCGAATATAGCGTTAAGTTGATATTAATTTCTCCGCTTTATAAAAAAACAAGCAATATTTCGATTTTGGGTAGCAAGCGGAGAACAGAGTGTCATGACTCTAGATTCTCTCAGCCCACACTACTAAGCGAGAAAAAGAGTAAAACTGAAAATATAGCAATACGAGTATGTCTGAACGAGATGGTTTCTTTTCAATTTGATGTCGAACTTGGTTGCGTAAAGTAGGACGTGAAAACATACGTGAAAAGTGGAGTACGTGATTAAAAAGTAGATTGATTAAATTTAATGAAAAAAAATACTCAAGTTATATTTGACATTTATTTAATTGAAGAAAATCTCATATTCTCATATAATCATAACTTCACGTCATTTATTAGTATTACAAATAAATTTAAATACTAATAAGGCGCAGAGGCACCGCGATGAAATGTGTGTAAGTACGACGGTTGTGAGTTTGATTTCCACTCGAGGGAATGAAATATTTAATGTAATGTTTTCTCGTAGTTGTCATAAGGCAAATGGAGAACGGATTACTCTTAATGTGAACAGAGATCAGAGTGTCTTAACACTAGGTCCTCAGGTTCCGTCTGCCGACTCTACTATGTGCGGGACAACCTGAAGCTATAAAAAATTACAATAAAAATATTACAATAATGATTCATGAAACCTACTTATTACTAGAACTGACATTTACTTGCCTACTAACTTTCATAAATATCATTATAATTGAAGTAATGAAAAGAAAAAAAATGCTACTACATTTGTCCTTGAATATTTCATCAACACTTGTTTCATATCACGATGTTCTTAAAAATAAAGCAGAAACAAACAAACAAACGGCACAGTTCACTCAAATTAAGTAGATTTGTATTGTAGCCAAGTGAAGTCGTTACTAGCGCCCATCAATTCTATACAATTCGTCTATGCTCATTGAAAGTCGGCTAGATATGTCCTAAATTATCGATATAGTATTTAATAAATTATAAGCAAAAAATATTTTTTAGAAAAAGCTTTTATATAAACGGTCTAAAAAGGAGAAAATAAAATGTGTCTTTTAAATTTTAACTATCAACTGATAACCTCATTGTACACAATTTATATGATCATAAAAGCTTGTCGCGCGATTTACTTGTGTAACTAGCACTAATTTAATTATGTAAAATCTGCTAAGTTAAAATTTTTAAAGTTTCAATTTAATTAAATATTTATTTACGCGACAAGCTTTTATGATCATATAAATTGTGTACAATGAGGTTATCAGTTGATACTTAAAATTTAAAAGACACATTTTATTTTCTCCTTTTTAGACCGTTTATATAAAAGCTTTTTCTAAAAAATATTTTTTGCTTATAATTTATTTTTTACTTTTTAGTTACCACTGGCTAGGTTGTTGCAGATGTGCATAAATAATAACTATTCGGCCATCTTAGATGTCCTGCCATATTGGATTTAGAAAAACGTCACATTTTTCGAGTTACTCTCAACGAGCCCTTTAAATAGATATCCATATTGTAGGTAGAAGTAGACCAAAAATAACTATTCGGCTATCTTGGATGGTCTGCCATATTGGATTTAGAATGACGTCACATCATTTTCCAAGTTGCTCTCAAGAAGCCCTTTAATTTGATACCCATAATGTACAAGTGCATCAAAAATAACTATTCTGTTACCTTGGATGATCCGCCATATTGGATTTTGAATGACGTTACACTGTTTTTCGAGTTACTCTCAACAAGCCCTTTCATTTGATACCCATATTATAGAAGTGCATTAAATATAACTATTCCGCCATCTTGGATGGTCCGCCATATTATATTTAGAATGAAGTCACAAACCTTCTCGTGCATTGTCATCCAAACCAAACGTGTATACAAAATTTCAACTCAATCGTACGAACGTACCTTTCATTATATGAAAGCACAAAAAACTTGAATAGTGTCAATTCTATTGGATTTCAAGTAATGTCACATTATTTTTCTAATTGTTCTCGGCAAGATCTTTGGTTAAACTTAACAAAATAAAACTTTAAATTAACACCCATGTAAAATATTATTTATTACTAATCTAATGTGTTGTGTGTGTATATTGTAAATTTGTGTTTGTTTTGTTTTAGGTGAAGGCTGTACTTACACAGGATCTCTTTTTTTACATGTATTCTATAATTGTGTATATTTATCTTTTTTATTACCGGTCAATTTCCTTCGTGTGTTTTCCATACAACGTGACATTGGCGAAATGAATTGTGCTCAACTGGCACGCTCGAAACGCCATATATCGAGAAATCAATCAATCAAGATCTTTGGTTTGATACCCATATTGCAGGAGTGCATAAATAATAACTATTCCGCCATCTCAGATGTTCCGCCATATTGGATTTAGAATAACGTCACATTATTTTTCGAGTTACGGTCAACGACCCATTTCATTTAATATCTATATTGTAGAAATAGACTAAATAGATACTCGGCTATCTTCGATATCCGCCATATTGGATTTTGAATTACATCACATTATTTATCGAGTTGCTCTCAACGAGCCCTTTCATTTGATACCCATATTGTAGAAGTACATTAAAAATAACAATTCCGCCATCTTGTATGGTCCGCCATATTAAATTTAGAATGACGTCACATATTTTATCGTGCATTGTCATCCAAAGTAAACCTGTATACAAAATTTCATCTCAATCGGTTGAAGATATCTACTTCAAAATTGAGCTCCAATATTTCACCCGAACCCACATACATACATTGCAAGTTAAATAAAAGCTTTTAATAAGATATATGTGTAGGATATAATTAAGTTTGTCTTCTGCTTTAACGATATTGTGGTGCAATTCCAGTGTGATTGAAACCAATTTCTGAGGTTGTGGGTTGAAACTTAAGAAAGGGACACTTAAATTAAAAATATGAATAAACGCGATAAAAGACTTCATTTTATCAGTTGACACGCAAAGTTTCTGTTGGCAATCATCGAAAAAATATCCCAATGCGTATATTTTAATGCATTCCCTTTATGTAGCTCGATTTCCAACTCACCACACGCTGTGACAGGAAGTATGCAAAATAAAACAAAACAACCAAGCCATGCAACATTTTAGGATCCTATAAGAATCACCGTAAAAGGTTAAGAGATCCCATATAGAGCTGAGTCATCATTTTCATTATTATTATATAACTTTCCTTTATTTGTATAAAAACAGCGTGACTTTGCAGTCGCGTGGAGATAGTAATACAACAAATATTAAAATGTACATACTCGTATGTACATTTATATCTATGCTTAAATATTTAGGCAAAAAAAGATTTTTCGTGTTTTCTGTAAAATTTGCAGGTTAGACAAGAAAAGTAATAAATGAGACTTTTCTTTGTAACAGGTATTGTTATATTTTAGAAATTTCATTTATTAAATCTTTCACATAATTAAATCTACTTATAAATATTTTCGTTTTTCGTTTTATCGCAATCACAACTCATCAGACAATTCCAAATTTTATCATGAGTTTAGAAATGACATTTTTTTTATAATCCAATTTTTTTTACTAAAAAAAAGAAAACATATTTCCATTCTACTTGACACTGGCGAAGTGATTTTGTGCTCAACTCCCACCCTCGGAATGCCATAATAAAAAGAACATAGCAGAACAGAAAACATATTTATTTTTAAATCTTTACTTATAAATTTTTATTGTTTGATAATTGTATAATTTAACTTTATCAATCATCGACCTGCGTACTTCCCTAGCAGCAGATAAACCCGCATCGATATAGGGAACAGACATGTACTTACGTTTTCAATCACCAAGGAAATCTCAATTGCGGTGTCTGCAAAGAGGCGGATCGTATACGATATGTCTTCATTGGTTTATATATAAAAAAATCGTTTGTCTGTATTACAAGAATTGATAGTAATTGAGAAAATTGCAATATTACTTTTGATAGTAATGTAGTATGAGGTAAATGTAATATTAAAAGATATATTCATGGCTTTTCATTTCGAATTCTAAAATAGTTTAGGAGAAAAGTTGAAAATAGATAAGAAAATCGGGTCTTTTTCTCAAAAGAAAATAAACTTACAGTAACTATTGAATAATACACATAATATTATATATATAAGCATATTTAAAAAAAATCCCAAAACATAAATTTCAAAACTAAACAACTTCAAGTAAATTTGAACAGTAAGTAAAGCCAAGTGCACACGTCCGACATCCCCATACTAAATACGTCCTGTGTGCAAATCGCACGATTGAAAGCAGTCGAGGCGGTCGGTAAATAACGTCGCGATCTAATACTTTCCGAGATTGCTAATCCGGTCCCGTCCTAATGTTTACAATCTGAATGGAACCTAAGATTATGTTATTGGATTCTAGATGGAAATATCTATTTGAGGTATGATCTATCTACGTTGGAAATTATTATTTGAAATGTTTTCCGGAAATGTTCGGTTTGTTTGTTGAAAATATATTAAAACGCTGTATCGATTATGGTGTTCTTCGATTTTACCCAGGACTGCTTTAATAGTGCCAGTAGTATTTTGTAAATATTTGTTTACTTAATACTTTTTACAGTACATATATTTTTACTGACGTTATTTATATTTTTATATCCGAATGTATTTCAATGAATTCCATATCTGTAAATAACCTGAAGGAGGCCGTCGTGGCTAAGCGTCAGATTAAAAATGCGACGGTTGTGGGTTCAATTCCCACTCGGAGGAATATATTATTAAATAATCATTATTTTCACTTTCTCGCTGTGGTAAAAAGAGAAAGCACATTGAATAGAGATTCACTACTTAACACACAATGTCTCAAAAATTGGGAGGAAAAAGGGTAACAGAGTGACTGCAAATAAGCAAGCTATAAATATAGTTCTAGCTAAATGAAATATGACAATCACTTTAAACTCCTAATGCATAGTGGTTGTAGATAGGAGGGTAAAGTAAGTAGTGTTGTTATTGTTCTTTGGATTCATAAAAATAGTAATATAATAGATATAATATAATAGATAGGATTCATAAGTAATTTTCTAAAAACTTGTATTATTCTTTTTAATCTATAAATTACCTTAAATTCTTTTGTTTTAATTTTAAATGCTATCCTAAAACTTACCTCAAATATTTAACCAAATCGATATGATAAGCATCAGTTGGGTAAGTAGGTAAATACGGTTCAGCGCTCCTACCATATCCCGCTTTCTAAGATTTCTAATCTCAAGTACCCTTACATATGTTTTCTATTCATATAGAACTTGATTCTGCTTTAAGCGTTTATTCCAAACCGTAAAGTATATTTTAATATTAGTTTTAAGAAAATTAGTTGCGTGCATGGATTTGTTTTTCTTTCTTGCTAGAGGGTTTATGTTAAATTAGAATATTATTAATATTGAACGGTATTGAAAATGTGTTTTATTTTAACGTAGCGTTAACGTGGTTATAGCGCTATTAAGTGGTTCATAGAAAAATATATTATATCTTTTGCTTAAAATTATAATACATTGTACCTATAATGCTGCAAAACTATAAGTTGCCCGCATAGCAGGGTGGGCAGTGGGTGCCTAGTGCTCCCAACAATAACAAGACTCCGTTCCTTACTTTCTGCCTAACAGTCAAACAAACTGATAACATAATTTTGATATATAAAAGAATATTATCGATATTTAAAAAAAAATCTCTGAAAGCATAATGAACCATTATTTTATTTTCCTCGATATATTAAAAAATGATACATTTTAAAACATTTTTATATTTCCCAATTTCTCCATAAATGTAAGTAAAAACAATTAAAAGCATTTAAGCAAATTATTTACAACAAACACCGTAAGCAACATTCCATGAGAATCTCACTCAATCAAGGGTACATCTGGTAATACTCTCAAACAGTAGTACCAGCACCAGCACCCACCATGTTGTCAATGGCCAAATAAATAAGCGAATTAATTAAAAACGTGTTTGCTGACTAAATATAAAATGCAGTGCGGTGTTATCTGAAATTTACATTTTTATAGCGCACCTAATGGAGAAATGCGTATCGGACAGTTTTTTCGTCAAAATGAAATATTATGGTTAATTGCCTTTTTTATATGAGGTTGGACGTGATGTGAATATGTAATGAAAATATAAATAGTCCACCAAACGACTGTAACGTTGTAAACTTAACAAGCGAAGCTAAAAAATTGAGTGTTATACGAAAAGTTAAATAACTATGCAAATTTATTCTAAAACTATTTTTTCTTCGAAGGAACCGGAAAATGAATAATAAATCTTGTATAGTGTTGATATTTATCTAAAAACAGAATTGTATGACCAGTCGTGGTGCAGTAGTACAAGCATGTAACTATAAACGTGACAGGTTGAAGGTTCCGGTGTCGAGGTGAAAAATGCGGCGTTAAGTTCCGCCACTCATCACACAATGTCATCAGAATTCAACAGAAGGTGGAGAGTTTATTAGAATTGTAAAACTTTTAATTGCAATCAAAATGACACAAGCGCCTTTCTTCCCTTTGATTGTCATGAACATGAAATAATGCCAGCTTCTGCGGTGAAGCGATTAATATAGCGGTCGCGAGATTTAATGAGCGACAGTCGTTTTTCACATAAAAATCACCAAACTCCCATTTAAATTATCCTTAATTTACCTACGTGTTTTAATTAAGTTATATTATTATATATTTTTTAGCTTCACACTGTATGCCGCTTGTAGCTGGGTAGACAGAGGGAACCTAGTGGTAAGACACTCCACTTTCCTCCGAATTCTGGAGGCGTTGCGTATTGAATTGCGGAACTTGACGCCGCGCTTTATGTCGACATCAGAGCGAAGAAATGAAAATATTAAATATTATTATTATTCTTCTCTGATATTCATATTAATAATTAAAAAGTAAATGAAACTATAAAACTTTGGTCTTTAAAAACGTTTTAATGTAAAATGCACATTGATCCCAGACAAAAGACAGCTTAAAATTTTGTCTCTTTGAGAAAATTCAAGGGAAAACTGAAACGATCGTCTGCAGGTTCACTGTGCTTTAATTATTATATGCCAATAAATTATAATTTTAGTTCATTTTATGCTTCATTTTGTAAAGTATTACAGAGTCTTAGTGCCATAAGGCTTTCTATTTTCACAAAATAAATGAGAAATACGTATGCCGTAATCCCTTTCACGGCATTTATCTTTTATATTTTAAAGAGAACGTATAGAGGACTCATTAAAAATCTTTTTTGTATCCATACAAATGACCTAACATAATTCATATAAACAACTATGGTTAAAAATGAACAATTAAATAGCACCTTTATTTTATTGCGAATTATCTAGGTCTTAGGCCACCTACAATTTCATTTACGTCGACAATTCTCACAATAATCTATATATATAAAAGGACTTGTCCTCACTGACTGAGGTAAGACGCACGCCCAGCCGAAACCGCTAATGGTAGAAACGTGAAACTTGGTCAGATATTTACTTTCCTAATCTGGGCATCCACTAAGAAGGGATTTTGAAAAATTTTAACTCTAAAGAGGTGAAATAGGGGTTCAAAGTTTGTATGGAAAAAAAATTAAAACAACACCGATTTTTATAAAATTTGAAATTTAGATTTTTAAAAGTATTTAATTGAACACGTGTTTCATCGTTTTCTAGAATTCTTCCCCTAAGGGTGCAAATAAGGGGTTGAAAGTTTGTATAGGTTTTTTTTAAATCGTCACCAATTTTTATAAAATTTGAAATTCAGACTCTTAAACGTATATAATTAAACACATGTTTCATGGTTTTCTAGAATTCACCCCCTAAGGGTACAAATAAGGGGTTGAAAGTTTGTATGGAAAAATCTTTAAATCGCCACCGATTTTTATAAAATTTGAAATTTAGACTTAAAAATATTTCATTAAATACATGTTTCATGGGTTATTAGAATTCACTCCTAAATACGCAAGCGAAGCTGCGTGCGTCCGCTAGTCTATATATATAAAAGGACTTGTCCTCACTGACTGAGGTAAGACGCACGCACAGCCGTAACCGCTGTGCGTAGAAACGTGAAATTTGAACAGATGTTTACTTTCGTAATCTGGACATCCACTAAGAAGGGATTTTGAAAAATTTTAACCCTAAAGGGGTGAAATAGGGGTTTAAAGTTTGTATGGAAAAAAAATTAAATCGGCACCGATTTTTATAAAATTTGAAATTTAGACTTAAAAATATTTCATTGAACACATGTTTCGTGGTTTATTAGAATTCACCCCTAATTACGCAAGCGAAGCTGCGCGCGTCCGCTAGTATATACATATTACTTCCATTTACTACCTTTACTTAATAATAATTTATTAATATTTATAATTTAGAAACATTGTATTTCTTGTGTTCTTCATCCAACGTGATATTTGCGAAGTGATTAGTGCTGAACTGGCACGCTCGGAACGCCATAGATAAAGAATGAAAACAACAACGACATTGCATTGATTTAAATTCGTTTTATATCACCGGAGTGACTGAAAATCGAACTAACGATCCTTAATCCAAAAGAGAGTATTTATACTAAGTTCTTTCAGTCTTTCCTAATAATATAATGTCTGCTATGAATTACAAAGCGGGAAACAGAAAAAATATTTAATTTTTTTCAAAGCCAGTCAGCCAGCTTTACTTTCTCAGATGAGATCTTCTATAGTAAAAGACGTCAATATTTTTCTAAAATTCAATCGTATCTTGAAATGACAGTTCCGATCGTAAGACGTAGTCTCAATGTGACGACGGAAACAAGGCTCTTGTGTCGAATAAATGTCACTTGATCAAAGCAAGGCAAGAGTACGCTCCTTTTAGCTCTTTTGCCTTTCGACGATGACTTTTGACTGGTTTAGTATTTATTAATTTATAAAGTAATTTGTAATACAATTTCCGGTTTTAGGCAGAGGACACATAGTGCTAAAACACTTCTTCCACGCACTACTTAATTTTTTAGTAATTTTCATGTTTAATGGTGGAACTCAACGCTTCGCTTTGTGTTTTTACCAGGAGGAGTGAACGAAAGCAATTCATACACCCAAGGAATTTGGAAGGAACCCCCAATATCGCATTTTAAATATATAAATTCGTTTGTCATTATATATTTTAATAAATATAACAATGACAAGGGAATAAAAGGAATAATTTAATAATATGATAATTATTGTTTATATGTTGTAATTAATTATAAATGTGAAAAATGTGAATATAACGATGCTAGTGCATGAAAAACACTGTAAAATATAAAATTATTTTAGATTTATCGTCCACTTTTGGTTAAATATAATATTTGTGGTATAACCAATATTACATGTATGTATGAAACGTGACAATCCTTTATTTATTTGTTATAATGAAATAACTCAACAAAATTAATTAATAAATGTTTCATATTAATTATGTTTTAATTATTTGTAACTACTTAAAAGCTTCACTAATGTACAAAAGCTTCCAGTTTTAAATTTACCTAGCGACAGGTTGTGGGTTCGATTACCACTCGAGGAAATGAAATATTATTTTTTTAAATTTATTCGCTCTGGTGTCGAGGTAAACCGCGCCGAAAAATGGAGACCAGCGTGTTTCAACACTGGGTTCCCTCTGTCTACCCTACTACTGGTGTGTGCAGAATACAGCATGTAGCCAAAAAATAATCAAAAGTCTACTTCTAAGTTTATATTAAAAAAAGCAAGAGTTTATATTAAAATTACAATAAGTTGCAATTTGTTAGTCAAGTATTTGTAAGGAATCGCTAACCGGGCGACAAAAGGACGCGCACTTCTATGAACTATCTTTTTCTTTTATTGCATCTCAAGAATGGTCTGTCGCTTCCCTAATGCCAGTTTTTTTCCAGCTACCTTTTTCTTTAAGACTCTTACGTGACAATTTATTAAAGAACTTTTCTGTAGGAAAGGATTTTTAAAGTTTCCAATATATTTTCGTCTAGATTTCGAGATAAGAGGCCATCTTGGCTCAGTGGTCATCGTTAGATTATAAACGTGATGGTTTTAAGTTCGAATTAAACTTGTGAGAATAGATTGTTCTCATTTTCCCGCTCTTGTAAGAAAAAAAATGTATTTTAGTTAGTTTAGCATATTTAGTAGAAGATGTGAATCCTAAATGTTTTTTTTGATAAACCTCAAAAAACATCTACCTAATGTAATTTTGAAATAAGACTGACAGATTGAAAGACTGTTGGAACCGTCGCGACGCAGCGGGACAGTGTCTGACGTTCGATTCCCACTTGAAAAAAAACCAATAAAACTCGACATTGTGTTTTGGGTTTGGGACACTAGGTTACAGGATGAAGTGTGAAATTGAAAAAAAATTATTTTTTAATTAGCAAGATTTAATTCCATTATAAGAAGCGTTTTTGTTTTTATTACGTTATGCTCGACTCATTAATCAATTTGTCACTTTCTTCATACTATGTCATCTATCATTTGAAAAATATATTATGTGAATATGTTAGTTAATATGCGACAAATATTTTTACGTCCATTAACTTATTAAAGAAAAAGACTGAGTACTCTTAGTCTCTCTCTCTAGTTTGAGTTAATATTGAAGTAAATACATCTAAACAAAGTCGTTAGTGTGCCGAAATTCTCTGTTCTACTTAAAAAAATGGTAAAATGTTTATGTTAAAAATGTTTTTTTTTTAATTATTAAGAAAACGTATAAAAATTTGACCGTACCGGGATATGAACCCGCGCCTTTTTGGATACCGTCCTAGCGCTCTGACCAACTAAGCCCTACGTTCTCAATTTTTTATAAGTTTTCTTAATAAGTATTATTCTTTCCTAAGTGTGGAATAACATAATATCACATAACAATTTTAAAAACGTAAAAAAATGTATTTCATTAAAACCTATTTGGAAGAATAAAAGAATCAGCCAATATACAATATTTCCACATTCATTGAAATATAAAACAAAGAAAAGACTAACGAACCATTGCTCTTTCATTAAATTTTACGAAGCAATATAAAATTAGCAATGAAACATTTTTTTAAAAGAAATGTTATATTAATAATTAGATTATAATATAGAGTAGGCAAAAGAGATCTAGTGTTGACACACTCCACTTTTTGGAAAAATTGAGAGCTTAATATCGTGTATACAATCTGACTGACTCACTGCACCGGGATGGCGTAATATATTCTTTTTTTAGCATCGTACTGTATGTAACAGTATAGCCAGAGAAAACGTAGTGTTATGACACTCCGTTCCGCACTTGCCGCTGAACTTTCGAGACATTGTTTGTTGAGTGGCAGAACTCAACGATGCGCTTTGCTCGTTATCAAAGCGAAGAAATGAACATTCCACCTATTGGGAATCGAACCCACATACGTTTACAGTCAAGACGGCTTCATATTAAATAGTTCATAAGATTAAATTTAGAATTGTATATTATATTTATAAAACTATAAATCTTTTACCAGATAAACAACAAGGAATGGTGCAAGAAGGGTAGAAAAGGAGGCCACTGCAGTATGAAGTGTGAAGGTACAAATGCTTTGCTAATTTAATTAATGCCTTCCCAGAGTTATTATTTCACACTAGCACCTGCTAAATACAGGCTTCCGTTTACTCTTGACTTTCATAATTGCTCTGGTGAATGTGGAATTATTCCAAAGAAAATTGTAGAACATATTATAAATGTGATATTTTGTACTAAGCGTAATAAGAATAATATGGAATGAAATTAAAATTATAAAATAGATGGAAATGAAATTCCATTAATTCGATGCTTTTATACACTTGAACGGTTTTTAGTTATTGCTAACTAATAGTAATTACATACAAGGGTATATGTGTTTAAAACTTAAAAATTAAAGCACAGTATAATACGATATTATAAAAAAAAGAAGTTTCTTCTAGCTTTCGAAGCTTCTCTATATTACTAAAAAGTTTAGTCAAAGTCTTAAAAAAAGTTATTTAATGGAAAATGGAAAATAACATTTCTCAATGGAAAATGGAATGGAAAATGGAAAATATCATTCATCAATATTCACAAACACTCACATAATATTAGGAAATGCGGATAGTAGGACTAATTGTAAAGTCAACAACAACGATATTCCAGAAGTTGAAGCCGGCCAGTGTCGAAAATGCTAATTGGCGGTTCCTCTGCGCGAATTTCTGATTTGAAATTTACTTTGTAAAACATTCAATGTTTCAGATCTCCTGAACGAGGATTTGGCAGACGACGTGCGTTGCGCGAAACGAATCTACGACCGAGTTGGGTTCAAAGCCTGGCCCGCTTCTTACGCCTACTGCAAAGAGAAGAGCCTACCCGACCTTTCTAGATGCTAATTAAATCAGTTTTTTTAAACGAATTATAATTGTTTTTAAGAATTTTTGCATTTTACATTTTATTTGTATGTAATATTGTATGTAGTTTACATGAGTATGTGAGTAGGGGTTCATTTCAATAGTTTCTAGCAATAATTAAGAACGAAATCGCTTTTAATTTAAAAGGAAACACAAAAGTTAAGAGTTATAATTGTTTATTTATCTCATTATACTACAAAATTATGGAATTATTACATTAGCTATATTTGTGACTTTCGATATGTCAAACAAGATAGCAATACTCTGGGTATATAAAATAAAAATTTATAGATTTATTTTAATTTTTAAGAACTTCACCTTCGAGTGACATATTTAGTTAATAAGAACATTTACATTCTAGGACAAGTGACGATAGAGTATAAAGTTTTCTATATTTGTACGTTTTATTTGTAAGAACAAATAAATTGCATTGAAAAATTACTGTTATTTTATTTATACCTATAAATATATTAATATGAAATAATCACAAATACTGTAAATATTTTTAAAGTATATATCTATATTCGTTTCTGCTGCTATTTGCTACTCAGCAGAACTGCCTTTCAAGTCGGTGGTGGTTGCTTTATGCGGCTATTGAAAGTGCATGCAAAATTACTTTATATCTAACATGTACGACTGTTAATATGTTCTCATAGTGGATTCTATAACTATTCCATAGCGAATGGCTATCTTTATGGATATAGACTCATAGAAGAACCCAAAATAATGAACCGCAACCATATAATCTCACTGTTATAAATAAAGAGATACTGCCCAAATGAGGCACGACGCGATTGAGGAAAAATATATAGTAGTTCAACTCGTTTTCCGCGTATAGCAAGTTAGAGGACCTAGTGTTAAGATGGAACCTAGTGGTACAGAGGCAAAGCGCGGCGTTTAGTCCAATCAACACGCGATGTCTCAAAAATTCGGCGGAAAATGGGGAACGGAATGTTACATTAGGTTCCCTCTACTTACCCTAATACGGGATACAGCGTGAAGCTGATTTAAATTTACTTTTAAGTTTAATTATAATCGCTACACACAAATTAATTGAATATACACCGAACGTACCATCTATTTGATAATAATATATCCAGTAAGTCGGATTAAATAATAACGGGTCGCTTTTCAACGGGATTAGCAAAGGCACTTTGTTCATACATAGACTGCATACGAGTAGAGCTCTAAGATGTTCGAAACATGCAATATAACGATGTTATAACTTACAATGTGTATACTAAGTTCATTAAAATTGATATTTGCCTATATGGAACAGAACAGTGTATGATAAAACTGTAAATTGTATGAGTTTAGGATACGACAGTGAAGTCAATATTTATTATGTACCTATGAGGTTGTAGATTTGATTCCTGTGCAAAGACATAATTATGTGTATAATTCGCCGATAGTAATCTATATTGTAAGGTGAAGTAGTTTATTTGGATGAATAAGCTAATTCCAGGAAATACTGGTTCAAATTCGAATTCCTAGAGATCACTATCCCCTATATTTAGAAATATGATAATGCAAAGATTATTTAGAACAGGAAGTTTTCCTGAAGTGTTCCTGAAGTATGCTTTCTAATTCAATTCGTATATTCAATAAATAATCTTTTATTTCAAGCGGGTAATGCCGCGGGCGGGTCTCTAGTATATCTATATCTATACAAATATACAATTTCTATATATATAAAAGGACTTGTCCTCACTGACTGAGGTAAGACGCACGCACAGCCGTAACCGCTGTGCGTAGAAACGTAAAATTTGGACAAATGTTTACTTTCGTAATCTGGACATCCACTAAGAAGGGATTTTGAAAAATTTTAACCCTAAAGGGGTGAAATAGGGGTTGAAAGTTTGTATAGAAATAAATTTTTAAATCGGCACCGATTTTTATAAAATTTAAAATTTAGATTTTTAAAAGTATTTAGTTGAACACGTGTTTCATCGTTTTATAGAATTCTTCCCCTAAGAGTGCAAATAAAAGGTTGAAAGTTTGTATGGAAAAATCTTTAAAACGCCACCGATTATTATAAAATTTGGAATTTAGACTCTTAAAAATATTTCATTGAACACATGTTTCGAGGTTTATTAGAATTCACCCCTAAATAAGCTAGCGAAGCTGCGCGCGTCCGCTAGTATAAAATATAAGTATAAAATGAGAAATTCATATCTAATTTAGCAATTTTCTCCGATTGTACTAACTATATGAGCAATTGCTCTCCCACTGCTACACCACAAACTCCTCATATCTTATTTTAATATCTAAATATCACTAAAATACAAACTAGAGGAATGAAATCTGAAATCTATATAATACTATATACATAACTCCCATATAGCGCCTGACCTATTTAGTTTTGCTTAACGAAATATATGGAATATTGCTATATTTAAACGTACAGGCGCTCACTACTTTTAAAACTTATGTATATCGAAGTTTACTAGGCAACGCGTAGGCTTAATTTGGCTTATTTAAATTTACGTTACATTTACGAAATATTATGATAAATAGAGAAGGAAATTCAAAAACTTATAGTCTCTCTTCTTGCGTTCATGCCTTTTCCTTACTTTACATTGATATATTATTACATTAATTTTGTTTTAATAGATTTCTATGAATATTGTATGAATATTTTAAGTTAGTATATTTAAATTGATGTATTTACTAAATTGAAGCTTTGGTTAAAACAGCTGCTTTTTGCCACTGTTGACGACACCAAACGCATTCCAAATTCAGTAGGGGCTCGGTACGGCTTTGCTCTTATTCCGTTCTTAAATAATAATGAAAAAAAACTTAATAAATATACCTTTATATCATATTAACTATAGCTAACATCACACCACCACCATACGAACATGTCACCAGTAAAACAACAATATTTAATGTTTAACTGCAATTAGCGAAGACTAATTGATATTTGCAGAATAAATCCACACACAACAAACTTTAAAATAAATGCTTATAAATTATAATTAATTATTAACGACAAAAATGATGTCAACATTCTATAATGAAGCGCAAAAAGCCTATTGAAGGTTCATTATTACTGGCTTAATTAAGCCCAATCATGTGTTACGGATATAACCATCAGATTACGTTATAAATTAAAACGATATTATGTCAGCTATTGTGGAAAAATATTAAAATTATTTAGCTGGTATATACAAGTATGTTATCAGTAACTGATAAGGAAACCAAAATATATAGCTTGAATAACAGCAAGCCAGTAGTGTAGAAACTGTAAACACGACTAGTTGTGGGTTCGATTCCCACTTGAGGAAATGAATTATGTAATTCAATTTATGTTTTTATTTTTTAGCTCTGATGTTGAGGCTAAACGCAGCACGCAATGCCTCCAGAATTCGGCGGAAAATGGAAAACGGAGTGTATTAACACTAGATTCTCTCTGTCTAACCTGCTATGTGCGTGATACAGCGTGAAGCTATATCTATCTAAATATAGTGGAGGTCTTCGACTTTAAGCGCGATGGTCGTGGGATCGATTGTAAATCGTGAGAATATCGAGGCTTTATTTAAATAAACTATAGCAAAACTAGATATTAAGGCTTTCTTTAGATCCCTGAACGGTCGGTTCTCTTATTTTCCTGGTCTATTTAGAGAAACTACGGAGTTAAGTTCCAATATCTAAAAGGCAATGTCGTGACGAAAGAGAAGAATGAAATTGTCTATGTTTGTCAATTAAATATTCAATGTTAGTTAAAATGAAATAAGGGGTATTCATGAAGAAGAAAATAAATCAATGTAACAAAAATATAAAAGTAATTTCGATCATCGTAAAAGAATTAAATTGGAAATTGAAATTGCTCTTTGCAATTTAGCTCCGAACAAACTAAACTAACGTTTCGTTAACATTTGAAAAGCGATTTTTTTTTTAATTTTTCACAAAAATCACCAATTGAATTTGTGAATTCGATGGAATGGCTGATGAGTATAAACAAACGATGTTTGCACTTCCAACGCCAGGCTCCTTGATTCACATTCAGGGAAAATTCTAAGTGATTTATGCGAAGAATATTATTAGGTTATTTCATACATTGGAAAGACGTACGGTAATCGTATTCGATATAATTCGATATATTGTTAGCGTGCTGAATGAAATGTTGAGATTTTTTTTGTTCTATAGTACATTTACTATTATTATATTGTTGGCATAAAAGTGCGTAGATTTAGGTTGTAGGTGAAAAAAGACATAAAAGCAGTGGAAATGTGTCAAACGGGAACAGTTGCTTGTAGGCGGAAGCCCTGATTGGAAGGTATCTAGTGTGTAGTGTTGTTATTGAGTGATACATGTCATATTTATTGAAATTACGTGGCACCTCTGTCCGAGTACGTTGGAAACATATAAACAGTATGTATTTTTATCGTGTTTATTTTAAAAACGTTAACCGCTTCCGTTTTCTCACAATATTTTAATTATATAATTAACAGCAAAATGAGGATATCGGATATCATCAATAGCGGATTCCTTTTTTTTATAAATTCATACTGCTTTCAACTCTGAGAGTGATTTTGAGATGCCATTTTTTTATAGATTATCTATATATATAAAAGGACTTGTCCTCACTGACTGAGGTAAGACGCACGCACAGCAGTAACCTGTGCGTAAAAACGTGAAATTTGGACAGATGTTTACTTTCGTAATCTGGACATCCACTAAGAAGGGATTTTGAAAAATTTTAACCCTAAAGGGGTGAAATAGGGGTTGAAAGTTTGTATAGAAAAAAAATTAAATTGGCACCGATTTTTATAAAATTTGAAATTTAGATTTTTAAAAGTATTTAATTGAATACGTGTTTCATCGTTTTCTAGAATTCTCCCCCTAAGGGAACAAAGAAGGGGTTGAAAGTTTGTATAGAATTTTTTTTAAATCGGCACCAATTTTTATAAAATTTGGAATTCAGACTCTTAAAAGTATTTAATTGAACACATGATTCATGTTTTCTTGAATTTTTCTCCTAAGGGTGCAAATAAGGGGTTGAAAGTTTGTATAGAAAAATCTTTAAAACGCCACCGATTATTATAAAAATTTAAATTTAGACTTTTAAAAATATTTCATTGAACATATGTTTCGTGGTTTTTTGCAATTCACCCCTAAATACGCAAGCGAAGCTGCGCGCGTCCGCTAGTAATTTATAAATGAAAACGGCTCAAATAAAAAAGTCAAATATAGTATGTATCTTACAATCAGACAATCATCATTTTAAGAAGAATAATTACAAATTACAATATTACAGGTGGTTGATTGGCTGTAACGAATTGATTGGTCACCCAGTCTACAATCGGAATTGACATCTCAAAATGACCTCTAAACCTTGGAAAAGGTCACACGCATAAGTGACCCCAAATCAGTGTGAAAGTTGCTTTAATACAAGTAGCTTGCGTAAACAGTTGTAGTAGCTCTGAACTCTTATGTCACTTATCAGCTATCACCATAAAATATCACAAAACTTTAAAATATGAAATAAGAATATTTTTGTTTATTAAGGTTAATAATAGCACCAAAACGTTATATTTCAAAATTAAATGTTCTATTCTCATCCTGGTGGAAAGCAATCTTATGTAAAATTATTCCGATAGATCAAAAATCTTTTACGTTATTCTTAATACCACTTGCGGCGTAGAGTTCCGCCAATCAAAGTGGGGAGCGGAGTATCTCAACACTAAGTTTCCCTGCCTACGCTGCTATATTCGAGATACAACGTAAACCTAAAAAAATAATAAACAAAAAATCTTCTACGTTATACCTACTAAATAATTTATTACCACTATCACAATTGAAATCTCTTATTTCACTTCAATTTTCCAAGGCAAACTTCAACTTCAAACTTCATTCTATTATACTCATATCATATTGGAATTAAAAGTAAATTTCAATGTTTAATATTCCACTAGGTATGTGAACTGAACTTCTTGGCGGGTCGTTACATTTCCAAAGGATCCGGATATTGCTGGAACGCGGTTAGATGCAGTTTTATTTTCATAGCCGAGCTGATGAGATGGATTGAATAGTTTTGTTGGTTCCCGAAAAGTAATATTGAATAATAGTAATAAGATGACTTTACTTTAAAGTAAAAATTAAATATTTGATAAATAATATAATCGAAAAGGAGAAAAACGGAAAAATGCATCAATTTTTTTTACTTACTCCGCCAAATGCAGAAGATGTGTAAGATATGAACAAAATATTTAATTATGGTACGGAGCCTTAAGGCAACGGTAAAAGGCTCCTATTAGAATCAGTCAGTTAGCTGTTTATCTGTACATGTGATTCTAGTTAAAACAAACTGACAATCTTAACGTTGTATATATTAAAATTTATTAAATAATAAATTATCAAGACTACCATAAAAAAATTAACAGCACTCCTTAATGAATTTAAAATAAACATAATTATGTACATACATAATTAAAATATAATTTGTATTAAATGTTGATTACCTAATTGGCAACGTGTCTAAATAAATATACAAAAGGCAAATTGGATTATGATATCGAATTAATTATTAAAATAATACCTCCATTCAATTAACGAGGGTGTGAAATTATTGTCGTCAGGCTTTCAGGTTCCTGCCCCCCTATGCGTCGAAATCACGAAA
Source organism: Heliconius numata (assembly GCA_016802625.1). Taxonomy (NCBI): domain Eukaryota; kingdom Metazoa; phylum Arthropoda; class Insecta; order Lepidoptera; family Nymphalidae; genus Heliconius; species Heliconius numata. The sequence continues at coordinate 3,162,742 of JAEBDU010013219.1, forward strand.
TCAATGTTAAATTAGAGAGCCAAGGTCAAATTAAACCCAAACATAAAAGGTTCCGTTATTGAGAATAATTTATATGTATACAGAATCGAACCCACAACGTTCGTAATATTGAGATAAGCCACATTAGATAAATATACAACACAAAAATAAGTAAATAGTTCTCAGCTTTCGAGTTGGCACAAACATGTGAGTAAATTATCATATATGCAACCAAAACTTCTGAAGGACGGACGCGTATAATAGAAATGCCGTCAAAAATATAAATGTAAAATGAGAGCCAAGTTAAATGTTAATTAATGCGTCGTCACCGACAAAACAATGGCAGATGTATATGGGTGCCGAGTTCTGTGTGCATTCGGGATAAAATTCAAGCTCTTAATTTCACTTTTCAATTTTTTAAGTACAGGCTTTGTTAAATTTGCAAATTAGTGTAGTTCTACTTGTACTGTGATATACTGTAAATCAATTTGTATATATATATTTTTGTTTAGAAAAAGACCCTGTTTTTATGGAAATTTAATAATTTTAACTATCTATGGCAAATTTTGAAAAAAGTTAATAACCATAAAACAAAATTCTATTATATAATTCACTGTTTTAATGTCGTATTAACACATTTTTATAAATATACAAGAAAAAATCTTCCCATTTAAAAATAAATCCAATTTTCCTATATCCAAGAAATTCACTGAGAAAACAGTCCATTGTTAGATACAGTTTTACGGTCTCCTATGGGAAAGTCGTGTCATTACCATTTAAACGATTACTCTAAGAACAATATTCTATTCGCGTGGGTTCCCATTGATTGCCTTTTATTTATAGTGTATGGGAAAACTTTATAGCGTCCACGGCCATACAAGGAGATAAATGTAACTGTTAAAATATTACTTCCGCCTAAAATCTACGTTCGTTGAGTTGTGGTGTCGCTAGCATTACTTTTATTAAGACCTCATCTTAGACTGATGACTGTGGGTTCAAATCTCACCCTTCCTCGTTGTGGTAGAAGTGCGGCGTTATGTTACACTACAGATCTCTTAGCTTAACAATTCGTTATCCTTCTTTTCAATTAAGAAAGAGAGAACAAATCGTTATATATATTAAAATAAAAAAAAATGCTTCCTACTTTATCCCGCTTAGTAAGGAAGACAGAGTCAAGACACTCCCTTCCACTTTCCCTCCAAATTCGATACTGCTGCGTATTAACTAGCGTGTTGAACTCAATGCAACCCTTTATTTAAAAAACAGGAAAATAAGCCAAAAATACGACGACAAGTGAAAAAAACAGGAAAATTAAAAAAAATATCCTTCTGAGTGCGGATCGAACCTACTAACTACCATTGCGTTATATGTCAGACAACAAAATACAGACAAAATTTAAAAGCTTTTCAAATAAGATTCAAAGGAGCACGTACATATCAATTATAATTAGGTATAGTCTAAGTTAAGAGCAAAGAAAATCACAAATTAACAAATAAATTTTAGTCTTCTAAGTAATGAGTAAGTAATCGGTAAAGATGAATCAAATCTAATTAGGACCAGACTAATTATATTAGATACAAAAGTTACAATTACTATTGAGTATGATACTATTGAAAAAGAAATAAGTTCTTTATATATATTTCATTTATAGAAATTTTTCTCTTTATGGAAAAAAGTATAAAAAATGTTAAAATAAAGAAATTTGCATATCAAAATTTTAAGTTTAAAATTTTAAACACTCAACACGCAATGCCTCCAAATTTCTCCAACGGAAAGTGGGGAAAGGAGGCTTCCTTTGCCTACCCTGCTACATGCGGGATACAGCGTGAAACTGAAAAAAAAAATCTGCCTTGGTTGAGAATTTACGCCTATTAAACAAGAGATCCTTATCAATAATTTGATCACACTATTGTTTAAATACTGATAACCGTCACGCTACCTAAATAGCAGATACATGTTAAAATATTTATAGCACAAACTAGGCGAGAACCATTTTATAATTTTATAAAATAAACTTAAGTATTTAATATACAGTTCTAAACTATTATAATTCACCATATTTATCAGTAATTAAAATAAAAAAAAAAACAAATAAAAACAATAATTGCATTTAAAAAAAAGAAAACCAGTTAGTATTATAGGGTATTCTTTAAATACACAGTCGTTCTGCACAGTCCAAGTGCATCTACAAATCGGCAGTATTGTTCCACAAAAAGCTGCATCCAGCCGGATTCCCACATCGATGTGTCGTTGACATCGAATTGATTGGCGATACTTTTTTCCATTAATGCCGACCATTCCAGGATTCCAGGAGCGAAGGCCGCTAACGAAGCTCTTTGTTTATCGGATACCTTGGAAAATATAGCAAAAAGATCACCAAGACCTTTCAATGCCAAAATTGGATGTGAAATCAAAATTAATGTCGGATACGTAGCCATATGTAGAGAGGTTTTAACTTGGCTTTGTCTAAACACTTCTTATTGTGCCTCCATGGTTTCTTTCGAACAATCTTTGATGTAAGCTTACATTTTTATGGTTTTTGTCCCTTGTAACTATTTTTATTTGATTGAAATATTATATAAGGGAGCACTTGATTACCATAAAATTTTATTACTGTTTATTATTATATCTCCTCCGTTCCACGCTTATGAGAATGACGAGAGAGAGAACCTTGTGTTAAGACACTTCGTTTTTCGGTCAAATTTATCTATTCTAAAAAAAATACTATGTAAAACAAATATAAACTCCCTTCATATAATATATTTTCTATTAAAAAGTTTGAAATCAAGCCTATTAACTGTGTGACGAGAGCGAGCGATGTAACCACCTTAATTGTTAACAACGTCGAACGTCATTACTCTATGCGTTGATGGCAAAACGACTAGTAAATATTGCAATGAAATTGTAATAAAAATTATTCATAGAGAGAATTTCCGTTTTTAATAACATCTTTGATATTGTTAATTTGAAATATACAATAGTATGTGTATTGTTTCAGTATTAGCTTGAATATGAATGTTATTTGTTATTTCGTAAATACAATTTGAGTGCATTTTAAATTAATTATAAGCAATTTTACTACTTTTCATATGTAGTATAATATATATACAATAAATTTATAATTAGTATTTACAATTTATAAATGAAAGTGTAATTATTTATTATGTACAATTAAATTAATTATCACGTAGTATTTTAATGTGCTGAAATAAAAATTATGCAATTCACAGTGTTGTTAGTGTTATATAACAATATTAAAACAATATTTTAACGGAGAACTTAGAGAGAGAATATTCTCACTATATATTAAGCTTTAATCTAAAATATTTTGATGATTTAATATTGATGAATGAATGTTAATGATAAATAAAGGATCATTAAAGGACTACAAAAGTAGTAAAATCCGTCTCACATTGTCTATTTCTCCGCCTTCCGCCTGAAGTCGAGGCATGTTGGGTATATACGACGCGATTTGCCTTGCAAAACCAACGAAATGAAAACAATTCATTTCTTCAAACGCAGATCGAACTTACAACCGTCGTATTTACGCTTTGACACTACCAATGCGCTACAATGGTTGCCTAATATGACAAGTTAATTACGTATTATTAATACCTAACTATAAAACACCAAAGCGTTATTAAACTTTTTGATAGAAATTTAATATTCTTTCCACCACTAATTAAACTGTTCAGTTCGTTATGAAATTCAAATACATTATACGAGTAAGTACACAGTACACAGGAATAATGTGAACAATTTAACAGAGCTTAAAATTAAAATCCCAAAGAGCTTGCAATATGTATTATTCAAGTAGGCTTTCATAAGCTCTTTTGAAACGTCAAAATACCATTTAGTTCCCAGAACGTAGTATAGGGAACGGCAGTGTCAAACAAATATGTATATAACATACATTTTTTTAGCTTCAGCAAGCCTCAAGCAGAGAGCCTAGTGTTAAAAGATTCCGCTGAATACTTACAGATACTTTCCGCAGAATTTTCTTTTCTTCTTTCTTTTTTTTCGTCGACACCAAAGCGAGGAAATGAAGATATTAAATATTTCATTTCTTTGAGTGGAAATCAAACCCACACCCTTTTGTGCCTCTGCATCAAGATAGGCTTTCAAATCTGGCCTCAATATTAATATTTTAAATAGGTATACGTTTTTCATTCAGAGTTTTGTGAACTAATTTCCATAACCAATTATTTATTGCAGTTTTAATTATTTCAGATTTATTATGAGATTTGAAAATGTTACGTATTTTTTTATTTAGGTAAATTTAGATAAGATCTGTGTAAAAAGCTAATCTGTGTATAAATATAATAATAACATCGCACACTATCTATTTAAAGTAAAAATTATTATTTTTTAATTTCTCCTCCTCTCTCCTGAGTAAAATCTGAACTAACGTATTCAATTATGCATACAATGGAATCTTAAATGTTTATATCAAATATTTCTATCGAAATAAAACATTGTAATATTCCACTAAATTACCACCTACATGTCACATACTCCACATCTTCACCGTTAAACAAATATCCTACTGGAAAGTGTATTTATCAAACGAAAAATATATTCACAGCAAAATAGTTATTATTATAAAGGCGAAAAATGCGATATTTCTTTGGATTTTTCTCGTTTTTATGGTTCTTCATCGGTAGCGACGCCCACGGACGCGTGGGCTATGGAAACTACGAACACAAGTATGCCATTGAGTGATATTTTAGAATGGTATTGCATTTATAAGAGGAAGCGACTGTGAAATTGTCTGTCGTTATATGAATTCTTATTCCTTTTAGCATAGCAGACGGAGCCTGGGAACCTAGTGTTAACATACTTCCATTCCCCAATTTCCTCCGAATTCTAAAGGCATTGCATGGCGAGTGGTGGAGCTCAACGCCGTCCTTGGATTCGTTACCAGAACGAGGAACTGATAATTATATTATATTTTAAATTTCCTCGAGTAAGAATGGAACTTACAACCTATCGCGTTCAGTTACACGGTTATAGCTTTTCGCCACGACTGCCCTCAAAATCATTATTTATTTATTTTTATAATATATAGGTATATTTTATATTAACAACCGAGAACCGAACCCGTCTTTGTAAGGAGTAAAAAATGATATTTTTCTGGCAAACCCGCAATAATGTGAAAATAAAAGAGACGTTTTGACATTCACGTCCCAAATATAAAATTTATTCATTTATTCATTGATTTAAAAAAAACACTGTATATTTACTGTTAAACAAACAAAAACGTTTAATTTTCACATTTATTGAATTTAAAATATATAACCTCTCAAAACCAATAACAGCGAATGCTTATATTATAGCACTAAATAACAATTTATTATATTTGGAATTATAAATGGATTCTCTTTGAAAACCCATTGTAGAGACGCGACACCAAATATGGGTAAATTTCGCATAAAATTATTGTTATAAAACTGGTTTGGTACAAACCTAACATATATATATGTTTAGTCTGTCTGTTCGTCGATAGTCGTATAAAAAATCTTACCTTACTTGTTTCTTTAATAAGAATTACTGTTGCTACAGTTTTTAATTGACAGCCATTAAAGGAATGATGATTCGTACATGACTTACAACTTTTTATACATAATATTATTATTTCTTTTGTTGTTATAATACTATATATATTTTTATTATATAAGAGGAATAAATTTTACATTTATAAGTATAAATTGTTATAATATACAACTAAAGTTTTATTTGAGGCCAATCGTGGCGACGCGTGTGACTGTGAAAGCGACAGGTTGTGGGTTTGATTCCCACTCCAGGAAGTGCAATATTTAATATTTTCATTTTTTTCTTTCTCTCATTGACTCTAGTGTCGATGCAAAACGCGGCGTTGAGCAACACGGAATGTCTCTAGCGGCGAATTCGGCGGAAAGTTGAGCGGAGTGTCTTAACACTAGGCTTCCTGTGTCTACGCTGCTACATGCGCGATACAGCATGAAGCTGCAAAAAAATATATAATTATTGAGCAAATGATCGCTTCTGCAAGGCTTAAACGATACTCGACCCACTCATCTCACGTCGCGCCAAGTATTTGTGTTATACTTTTTGCTTAATTTATCAGTACGTTTGAAAATGTTGCATATGGGGTTATTACGGGTGTTTTACAATTATCCTTTATTATCATTTAACAAAGTCGGCGTGTTTAATTAAATATAATATCGATTAAAAGTATAATTTTACTTTAACGCAGTGCCTCCGTAATAAGCGGAAAGTGGGAAACGGAAGTCTTAATGAGAACGGAGTGTCTTAACACTAAGTTCCGAGGTTCTCTCTGTGTAGCTAAAAAGTAATACTATTTTTACTTATTGTCTCAATATTGTATTTTGAAAATGTTAAAGTAAATAACTGAAGTGTGTAGGTCAATATATATAACAGAAATATTATGAAGGTTGTATATTATAAAAGATCTCATAGTCAAAATATTATTTTAATCTTTTAATAATTTTCTTCCTCCACAAAGACGCCGTCGTGGAGGCGGCAAAGCATGTGACTGTAAACGCGACGGATGTGGGTTCGATTCCCATTCGCAAGAATAAAATATTTTCACATAATAAGACAACGCGACGTTGAATTCCGGCACTCTAAAATTGCACGGAAAATAGAGTACGTAGAGTCTTAACACTGGGATCCCTCTGTCATCCTGGAAGTAAAAAAAGCTTCGAATCTGGCGTACCCAAGTTACGTTACGTTTATACGTAGTAACACAAAAATATTACACAAAAAACATCAACAGGTATCTATCATAAATTAAAATATGTTTTATTTTACATCTTGATACGCCCTCTTTAGTCTAAGTTATTAATGGCAACAAGAATATAATACATCGTTAAGAAGCTGAGTTATTAACTATTTGTTATTAATAAACTAATTAACATGCTAAATATGTATTAAGATTTAAATATTTTTTAACCCATAATAACTACTGAATAAATTTCAAGTATTTTTCCTATTTAACATACGACAATTTGAGGTCATGTTATTTTTTTATTCAGCTAGAAAGTCAATCTATTATCCGCTTTCTGCTGGAATTCGAAACGAATGGGTGGCGGATCTCAACGCCACGCTTTGTCATTATTAATATGCTCATTTGCTTACAAGCCAACTATAGCACAGTAAATAAAAAAAATAATTAAGTAATTAGTAAATGACAAATATATACAACAATCAATAATAAATATTCTTTTTTTAGCTTCACTCTGCATCCCGCATATAGTAGGATAGGCAAAAGGAACCTGGAAACCTAGTGTACAGACACTCAGTTACCTATTAAGACACTTCCGTTTCCACTTTCTGCCGAATTTTGAAGCATTACGGGTTGAGTAACGAAGCTTAACGCCGCGCTTTGACTCAACACTAGAGCGAAGAAATATTTAATAAAAATATTTAATGTTATCACATTAAATATTTCATTTCTTCGACTGGGAATCGAACCCACAACCTGCCGCATAGCTAAGTATTTGTATAACAAAGTCCAAATTCTTTGAAATTTCTCACGACTATTATTTAAATAAATCATGAGATCAAATCATCGTGATAACGCTAGATTTCGTATGCTCATAAACGTAGGCTATACAAGCCATTGTCTTAGGGTGGGCGGTATCTTTTAAATATGCTAAGTTAACCTTTTTAGTGTTGCGTAAGCCTCGTTTTAGCATATGTTACCTTTAATATTTTAACTTAGGGCTATTTTTATATATAATAGATAATAGAAGATTAAAGATGAAATAAAAGAAATTATAATATTATTTAAATAGTGGTAAATATCACGATGTGGCTCTGCTCAAGAGTTCGAAGGAAAGTGGGAAACGTAAGTGTCTTAATAGGAAAGGAGTGTCTTAATATTAATTTCCTAGATTCCCTCTGCCTACCCTGCTGTGTGCCGGATACAGAAGCTGAAAGCAGAAGATAGAGAAAAATAAAACAACGTACCTACGAAGTAACCAGTATCTCGATTAAAAGTATTAAAATGTGAGTGTGTGTATCATGAGTTAACTATTAATTTATTAAAAATGGTTGAATATTATATTATTTGAAATACATTTTATATTTATAAAAAATACATTTTAATGTATAAGTTTAAAAATCACAGCAAAACGCATGGAACAAGTGACGTCACGTCTGAGTATACTGTCGATACCATTGCATACAAAAGCAAATGTCAATTCGTTTGTTTACCAGGGTGGGACGTCAATCACTCGGATTGGCGTTCAACACATCATGGTGGCTTACTATATTTTATAGTTTTATTTTTTATAAATATTATAATTATTACGCTACGCTTAATAACAAAATTCCGCGAATCAAAACGCAATGTCTCAAAAATTCAGAAGGTAGTTCAGCAGAGTGTCTTAATACAAGACTCTACCTCTGAGGTGTACGTCACTGCGGTGAGGAGGAAACGGTGAGGAAAAGCGTGAAGCTACTTTTTTTACAAAAACTTTACACGTTATAAAAGAAAAATAAACAGCTTCAAGTATTTCTTCTCAGTTCTCACATAACGATCGCACTCGTCGTCACAAAACGACGCTACATTCTATTCAAATGCGTTCTAGTTTATGCTATTTCATTCAAATACAAGTTATCAAATTGCAGGAAGTGTCAGATTGCCGCATGCTTCGTTAACGTCTGTTCTAGCTTGTTTAATAATATAACTGTTGAGTTTTTACCTTAGATGCTTCTAATTTAATTTTATGTAAAGTTACCATCGAGGCTACCAACTAATTAATAGTAATTAATATTAATTAATATTTTCAATTCTTCGCTCTGGCTGGTACCAGAGCAAAAGCGCGGCGTTGAGCTCTGCTCTTCAACACGCAATGCCTCAAAAATTCGGCGGAAAGTGCGGAATGCTTTTCACTGTATTTTTTTATTATTTCCGCTTTTTAACAAGTATCCACTTCCATGGGATGGCTGGAAGAGATTTCTGGAGATAAGTCCACCATTATAAACCAAGTCTCATTTCTTGTGTATTTTGTGTAATAAAGAATACATTAAATTATATTTAGATGTATTTAATAGATTCAATATGAAAAACAAATATTATGAGATATCTTCTATTTAGGTACATTAGAAAATAAACATACCAACGAACTGGGCAAACTTTGTGAATCACTAATACGTTTTATTTTCTCATATGTTTTAAAAAATTTACCGACTACAATAGAAACATTAGCCAACTCTACTGTAGTTCTTCTACTTCTAGTAAATATATTATAAATACTTAGATATAAATGTGGAAAATTCAATACTAGGTCATATCTGGTTCTATCGACGCTATGCCCACGGCTATTGTTTAGCCATTGTGGGCGTTAATCGAGTGTGGTCGGGGTTCGAATCACATGCGTTCATGCAAATTAATAATTATTACACAGAGAGCACAGCCGCCGCTCGCCGCCCGCCATGAGTGTATCCAAATGAAAGCGATTTAATTATTGTTGTTTATGCTAATCTTATTCATTGTAGCTTTAAATAAAGGATTTTTTTGTAGCTTCTTGTATCCTGCATGCAGCAGGATAGGCAAATTGAACGTAGTGTTAAGACACTCCGTTCTCCCACTACTACTACTTACCTATAATATAATACTTACTAATTATAATAATTTCAATGTACTTTCTCTACTGTACTAATTAAAATTTAGAATTACAAATATGCGTAGGTTTACCAACAAGCAAATTAATTTGCATCTGAAATTTTTCATTTCGTCCAAATCTTCTTAAAATATTTATAGAATATTTGATATTTAAAATAATTTCAGTACTTGTCGTCGTGTTTTAAGCTCTATAACATCTTCATATTTGCATTAAGTTGTACTACGTCGGTTGTAAAACAAAGTTTATGGGATTTTTCACAAACTCGCCCAACGGGATCTTGTATTTATCGTGGTTCCGTAGCACCGCGGAAAACGTATTTTACTATCAACTTTCTTTATTATATTAATATCGTTGGTTAATCTATATATATAAATTCGAAAGGTCACTCACTCATCACGAAATCTCAGAAACTACAAGTGCTAGGAATCTCAAATTTTGCATAGGAGTTACTTATAGGACGTAGGTGCTCGCTAAGACAGGAATTTGCAATATTCGATTTCTAAGGGGTTGTTTTTGGGGTCGAAAGTTTGTATGAAACTTCGTTACTACAAATGCTAAGAGTCTCAAATTTTGCTTAGACGTCACTAGGACGTAGTCATGGAAACAGAAATTAATAATAACATAGTTCACGCGGGTGAAGCCGCGAGCGGGCCGCTAGTACTTTATATTTTTCTATTGAGTATTTATTCAAAAGAATAGTTAGGAATTTTATTCATACGTGAGGCTGGCAAAAAAGTATTTTATTTTTATTTTCTAAATAGGTTTTAAATAAAAGATTATATATAAGCCAAGTTATTTCTAGTAAAATTTCATAAAATATCTAATAGAAATGACTACAGAATTACTTAAATTTGATTGCAAAAACAATAATTAATTACTAGTCTAAACAAAACAGAAAACTTGGGCCTGTTTGTCTTATACTAAGGCAATTGTTAATGAAGCTAGAATTATATTAATATTAGAAATCATTTCACTAATAAGAAATTCGTAGTAAAACTGAAGGCTGAGAATCAAAAATATATTTGATGAGTCGTTTTACTAAATGAAGTAACCAATTTAAGTAACGATTTTAATTATCCTTAGATCATTCACAGAGAAAACCTCTTTAATTAAAGGTAAGGATGAACACATTAAAATATTTACTTTAGATAACGTTTTACTATACACGCGATGGTGCATGGGTTCAATTCCCACTCGGAGCAATGCCATATTGAATGTCATCACACAACACGCAATGTCTCAGAAATTAGGCAGAAATGGGGAATGAAGTGTCTCAACGGTTAACACAGTGTGGAGCTAAATAATTGTTTAATTTAATATATTTAGTTAATATAAAAAATTAATTACTGTACACTTCAATTGATTTAAATTATTAAAATATAAAAACTATTTCAAATGATTAGTTTTTAAGCGTAGATATTATATTCTAATAGATTACCTTGGCGCCTAAGCGAAGCGATACTCGTAGAACCAAATAACGTTTTGATACTCCACTTTTTACCCAAATTCGAGACATTCTATATTGAGTGGCGGAACTCAACACTGGCAAATTCACTCCCTCGAGCGGGAATCGAATGTACAACTATCACGACTACCATCACTCAAATGAACTCATGTTATCTTATAATTAACTAGCGACCCCCTTGCGGCTTCGCCCGCTTTTACTACCGGATTATTCATATAATGTATGTTTGCAAAGCACTTAAGATAATGTGAAAATTAATTAAACTCTAATGCAACCCGCATTTTCGTAGTTTCAATAAGGATTTTCCAATTGTTTTACACAGCAAGGATTTTTTAGTAGGTACCGTAATTTTAAATCTGTGCTACTAATCTTTTCAAGTACTTATTAAAATATTTTTAAATGACTATTTTTAGATAGTTAAATGACTATTTTTAAACGGAAGAAATTATAAACAAAAGCCTACCTACTAATAACTACTACAAAAAATATGAAACCAAATATATCGCGCTGAAATAATACATTCAACTCCAATTATCCAATACGTGCAAATGCATCTAAATCTTCGTTGCTATGCCTCTATAGCGGGCGGGTTTTTTTTTCGAGCTTGTGGTTAATGCTGAAGAGGGTATTCTGTCCCTGATGAAAAGCAAGCACTACGTGGCTGGCTGTGAGGAAAATTAAATAGAATGCATTGGCCGGGAATCGAACCCGGGTCGCCCGCGTGGCAGGCGAGCATTCTACCACTGAACCACCGATGACTGCTCATGACGCGCTTGTATAAGCAAAACGTCGCGGGGCGGCAAGGATGTTTTGATATTGTAAAAACTTCTAAAGTACTTATTAAAATGAAAAAACAGTAAAAGACAGTTTTGATATACATTAAATTGTCAACGTAACTAATATACTTATTTATATGCTGAGAGTAAGGGATAAGTGAAACTTGAGTAACATACAACTGTTGTGTCAACGGCGGAATGTGTCATCAATTAAATGCGTTTTTCTCTAATACTATTCGCAATTTCGAAATAGTTTAAAAAGCAAATTTTATCTTCGTTTAACGTAGAAAATTAATAAAGTATTTTAAAGGATAAGGATTAATACCATTATGGAAAAATATCCCTCACAATAAAAAATATATTGAAATTACAATTTTTAGACAGAAATATGATCACTACACGTTATTCTTAAAAGATAAAAATATGCTCTCGCGGACTTTTTTGTAGATCTTATTAAGAGGAACAATACTCGAGTACATTATTTTCATGTAGTACTTACCATTAAAGCAGCGCATGCGCGAAAGTGTCTCAACGGGTAGGACTTTAGACACATTTATCGTATTTATGTTAATTTACATAAGAATGTACAAATAATAAACTATATATAAACCTTCCCTGAGAAATACTCGACCTAATGGTGAAAACCGCATAAAAATCCGTTGGGTGGTTTAGAAGAAGAAGAGTTAGAAAGTTCAGACAGACACGAAAAGCGACTTTGTTTTATAAGATATAGGATAATTAAATTTCATTAACGTTTTCTCATTAAGACTCTCACTTATATTATATCAATACTTCAACATCTGTATTCTTATCTAAAACGATCTCCTAGCGATAGCTAATTTACATTAAGTCAGTGGGTGCACGGTCATCCATCACTGTTGACATCGTTGTGTTGCGTTGATTTGGTTACAACACAACACTATTAGCGGTACGGTTTGTATCTAGGAAGCTTTGGAAGAACGATGATATAAGATAAGAAGATAAAAAAAAAATTACGTATTTTTTTGAGTAAATCATTTATTAATAATACTTGGACAATTTGTTAAAGATGTACAAAAACCCCTTAAAATAGCTTCGAATAGGATAGAATAGGAAGTTTCCTATGTAAGTTGATGATATTATTTCAATCATTTTACTATTTATGTACTCGATACATATATATAAATATTTTTGAAAACTGGATGTTGTGGTCACAGACTGTCTGTCTGTTAAAATGTATTTAAAAAATATATAAAACAAAAGGTTTTATATAAATATTTATAAAATAAAGCTAAATAAACACTTATTAAGTTCAATCATATAAAAATAATTAAAAAAAACTTTTAAAACGTAAAAAAATTCAAGCAAAATTTCCAACTAAACTACGTTTAAATAAGTAAGCCCACTAGTTCCCACACCACACGTGTATATTTCAAAGTTATTTCACACTTTTAACATTTTACAATACAAGAGAGCAGAAGCATAAAGAATTTTACTATCTCCCTATACAAAGTTAAACATCAGGTTTTTAATTAAAATTTACGGTGGGCGTTAAAATATCATCCGTTGGACTACTTTCTTAAGCAGCTGATACGCATATATTAGGTGCGGTTGAATGTTTATCTACGAGATTGGATAATAGGTAAGGGCTCACTGAGCGTCAGCTATACAATGCTATAAAAATTGTCCAGGAAGTCTAATAATAAACATTTAACATTATAAAACTTATGTAATATGCAAAGGTGGCTATGAAGATAGTCGTGCCGAGGAAATAATACCTATACTTCGCAAGCAGAAATCGGCGGAAAGGTAAAACGGAAATGTCTTAATGAGAAAGAAGTGTCTTATCACTGAGGGAAAGAGAAGAAATGTCCTAATAGAAACAGAGTGTCTTAACCCTGTTATATGCGGGATACAGCGTGAAGCTAAAAAAAAAGATAGCTATAATACAGCGATATACCCCAGTTAGCTATGCAACTTTATACCGAGAATTGGGATGGGACTAAATAGTAATAGATAGTCGTTATCAGATATGTGTACAAGTTGAATGGATTCGGAATGCTGTAAATTGTTTATAAGTGGGTATTTCACTTTGTTTATAACTCTAAACGGATATAGTGGCGTAATTATGTTTAATTTATATAAATACTAGTGGGCCCGGACGCGGCTACGCCCGCGAATATATAAGCCTAAATAATTAAAATAAGTTAAAAAATAATAATAAGTGGAGATTTATTATTAGAAAAAATATCTGAGTAACCGAAATGAACAAACAAAAGAAGTAAAAGGAACTAAAGGAAATTCTTAATATTAGAAAAAGTACCTAAAGTTTGCCGTGCGCGCGTACTAAACATTTTTCTATATTAAATAATTATTAATTTTTGCGAACAATATTAAATAAAATCCCAAATGATTAAAATTACGATATTTTAAGTGTATAACATCGGTATAAATAACCGAACTGAGATAAATTAATTATAAGCAGCAAATAATTACATAAAAAATAATAGTAATTCGAAAATATATAAAAATTTACAAAATCATCAGCCCGTTCGTGTCGGTCATACTATACCACTCGTAGGCTAGGTCATTTGGAATCAGTGACATCTTAATTATTTATAACAATGTTACACAGTAAACTATAATTTCCATCTAGATGAAATGCTAAAAGTGACTATTATATTTATTTTCATAAGGATGAATATCAAATTATAGAAATCATGTAATTTTTGTTAATGTATACAAATCTATATCGGCGCGCGCCATGTATGCATTAAGCAACCTCATTTTGGGTGACGTTTTCTTAAAACAACAAACTTTGCAAGCCGTTGCTTAGCAACGCGTAGCGACGATTGTTATTAACATGGCAGAATAAATTGCATGTCAAATTAATTATTTTAATATATTGGTATATATCGAAAATATTACAAATATGAGAAAAAAAAAGTATCCTATGTTCATCCCGGGACCCTCAAGTATCTCTATATGAGTATTTTATCACAATTAAATTAGCGGTTTAGGCCTGATTGCGTAAAAGACAGACAGAGTTACTTTCGAATTTATAATATAGGTATGGATCTTTTTATTTGATATTTTTAACTATTTCAGTTTTAGTGTTTTGAGTGGATTTTAAAGCAATGTTAGGATATTTTCAATTTGGACTTTGGGGAAAGGAAAGTGATCTGTTATTCATATTTTATTCTCAAAACTATCGTGTAAGAAAGCCATTCGGAAATAAAGCGGCGTTAAATTCCACCAACGCATTTATTTTAATGACAATGCTTATGTCATGTCAGAAATAATATGTAATTAAGTAGATAATATTTATTTAATAAAAAATTAAAAAGTTTAATATTTATATATATCCATTTATGTAGTATCATTAGTTCGATAAATATTAATAGAAAAATATAAAAATAAAAACATAATCCTCTTTGTTTTACTGAAAAATGTGTTTATTATAAATCTTTTAAAACTTTCCTGATTGAAATAAAAAAATATGTATTTTTGTTGCACAATTATTCTATGTATAAAAAATAAAAATATCATTTGTTATTTGGTATTTCTAGGTTTTACACAGCTTTTAATTTATACGATGAATCAACTGTTGACTCATTTTGAGGTGATTCCACATAGGAAACCCACGCGAGCGAACCATGAAATTCTTTAACGATATAATTTATTATATCGACTTTTTTCTATATATCGATATTTATATCATCATCATCATCATCGACAGCCATCTTTTGTCCACTGCTGGGCATAGATCTTCCCCAATTCTCGCCACCACACTTGATTATTGATATCGATCATATTAAATTTTTGTTTTTTTATTATTTGAATACAGAAAAGTTTTAAAAGATTTATAATAAAGAGATTTTTCAGTTAGACAAAGTAAAAATTTTCATTTTTTAACAGTAATTATAAATCAGCTTCACGCTGTATCCCGCACACAGAGGGTATGCAGAGGGGAACATAGTGTTAAGACATTCCGTTCCACATTTTTTTATCCGTAATATCTCGAAGTTATGCAGAAAAGGGAACAGAATGTCTTAACATTAGGTTCCTTTTTCCCACACAGCATGAAGCTCCATCTTAAATATTATGTTTATATTCCTAAAATATATTTTTTGGTAAAAAGTTTTCAAATACCAATAAAAAATCATATTTCTTGACTCATCTTCAATAGCTTCTAATATTTCGAAGACAAAACTTAAATTCAGTGTATACGAGTATGTTCGTCCACAACGATACATTTATAGCGGCATAACAAAATATCGAGACAGTATTGCATAAAATTCAAGTAAATATAAAGTGTGCATTCTTGCAGCAATCAGTTATAACTTTTGTATTATAAAATGTTATTTTTCACTAAAACAAGGGCTATAAGAAAAAAAAAATTTAGCATATATATTTGTTATATTCTTTTTGATATTCCGTTACTCCAATATAACAACTGTTTTATTTTCATAAAGTAAAAATAAAAATAAAATTGATAAATCGACCTGTCAAGGATATATGGTATATTTTAAAACTTAATTCAATCCTTCATTTAATCCATTTTCAACTTCGTTGTAAAAAATTAGTATTTATTTACGTACTATTTTTAGCAATATTTGCCAGAGATGTTTTTTACAGAATTTACGCATACTCATTTCTTTTACTCGAATGGGAATCGAACAGGCTGTCTCATTTACAGTCGCACACTTCTGCCTCTGCACCACAACTGGCCTAGCCTCGGATTTTAATATGAGAATGAATTTAAATAAATTAAGCACAACGCATTTCATAAGACTAAAATCTGAAAACAATCAAAGTTCTCATTAGATTTTCTTTGTATTTCTATTCAAATAGTCTTTACAAACAGAGAATGCGTAAAGACTACAATACAAACACAGCACTACCATAGAAACTCACGCAACGCAACATTACGTCGATATAAAAAAACAGATGAGAATTTCCAATTGAACTGCGAAGAATAAAAACCAGCAACAAGAGAGAATGGCGTTTATGTACGCGTACGGGTCAGGCCTTACCGATGCTGCTAAACAATGGGCCATCCGGTAACCCCGATATGGACTAGCGACACATTTGATGGGATCGTTTAGAATATTCAATGCAACTGCAATACGAAACGTGCTTTTATTTAGTGTTTTTTTTCTTTGTATAATATATATTATGTAAAAAATTGTCTTATTTTGCTATATTAATATCTAAAAAGGAAAAGGAATATATATTGTTTTGTTTTAAATAGCTTAGAATGAGTAAACGCTGATTAAACAATAATTTAATTTCTTCGGTCTGGTAACAAGGCAAACGCGGCGTTAAGTTCCGCTACTCAGCACGCAATCCCTCTAAAATTCGCTGAATATTGGAGAACGGAGTGTCTTAACGCTACCATTCTTTGCGTACCCTGCTATATGCGGGATACAGCGTGTAGCTGAAAAGAGAGTTTTAAAAAATCAATGTTTCTGAGAATATATTATACGAAATTTCAAAAACAGGCAAATGCAAACGAACGCAACGTGGCTTACGGCTGTGTTGTGTCGATAGTACTTCGCGGCGTATAGCCGTAAAAACGACCAGAAGACGTGTGTTTATTATGATAATGAGCACTCATTCCTAAGTAACCTACTTTCAGCTCACGCATTACTTTAAGTAAGTGTAACACAAATGATGATATTTACTTTTTTTTTCTTCACGCAGTATCCCGCAAGTTACAGGGTAGACAGAGATGGGAAGCGGAGTGCCTAGTGTTAAGACACTCCGCTTCCCATTTTCTGCTGAATTCTGGAGGTACAACGCTTAAGTTTTGAGTGGTGAATTAAAAAAAATATTTCAATTTCACAAGTGGGAGTCGATCCTACAACGTGTTAACAGTCCGTTGTTGCCGACCTTTCAATATTTACATAGAATACATAAAAAAACATGTCCAAAAATGTACAAATTAGCTCAAACGCAATTAATTTAAATGCTGTATATTATTAGAGACATTATGCCACGAGTGGCAAAAACCCTAACGTGATGATATGCGCGGGTTAAACATCCTCGCGTTCCTCGTACGGCCGTATCTAGAGGACGCATCGAATTCCAACATAAATAATTGTTCCAAGGATATCTTGCGTTTTGGAACTCTAAATAACTCGATGAGGGGACCTGGCATCGCCGTGGACTTGACAAACTACCTTGACTAATAAATTATTTTTTGCCAATTTTGGCAAAAGCGTAGTTTTGCTTAAAGTAAGTATGTACAATTATCGTTATTGATCTTTGGAATTACATATGAGTGACAAAATTATTTGTTATTGATATCTGAAACTATTCTTGATTTTTTTAATATATTAACATAATTTTATTCTTTTTTTCTTTTATTAATATATCGAAAATTATAGACCGATTGTTTCTTAAGATCCACTACCGCTTGATAGCGATTAACTTTAGTCTGTATCACGCATATAGCAGGGTAAGCTGAGGGAACGTCGCCTGACGTCCTTTATTTTCCAAAGCGATCAAATAGAAATAATTCATTTTTCGAGTGAGAATCGAACCCACAAAGTCATATGCGGTGCCGCTGCGCCAGAATGGCTTCAGCAAACGAGGTATAAAATCTCGACTCGAAAGACTCGAAAAGTAAAATTAAAACTCTGTTACATACTTGAAAATACTCATCAGTTCTAATAATTATAATTCGAGAAATCCACTTAATACAAGGGTTATCCCTAAAATTTTAATGGGCCATAGGGGAGAGCGGGGCCAAAAGTTCCGATTTTTTTTTAACCTCAAATATTGCTACGAATACTTGATTTTAGTATTTATACAATATAATCAAATTCAACTTACATATCTAGACTTGCAATTAAAACAGTAATTTGGGGTATTCTTTGTAAGACTTTTTTATTATGATTTTTTTTCTGACTGAAGTCGGAAAGTAACAACTTACCCCGATTTGGGGCAAGTTGTTAACAGACCGGGGTAAATTGTTACCATATTTTTAAAGCTATTAATTCCAAAATAAAAAAACAATAAATAATCGAACAAAGCCTGTTTATTTAAGGAATAATCAACAGTATCATAATAATTATCAGGCGCAAAAGCAAATCTTTTTTAACCGACTTCTGTAAGAAAAGGGGATTATCAATTCGACTGTTTCTTTTTTTTATGTATGTAACTTCATAACTTTTGATTAGGTAAACCGATTTTGATGATTTTTTTTTATTTGAAAGGTAGTGCTTCCCACGTGGGAACCAATTTTTTTTGGTCTATTTTTGACAATGGTATCTATGAGAAAATCACATAAGTATTAAATTTGTATTGGTACGTGTGCGACAAAATGACGAATAACTCAATATCACACCAACCGATTCTAATGATTCTTTTCTTATTTGAAAGGATACACTTCAAGGATAGTTTGATGAAAATTTTGTTAGGTTCTGATTATAAAATCCGGTCAAAATTGAGAAAAATTGTTTTTATTTTGGTAAATATTAATTATACTGGAATAGTTACAAGGGAAAACTTTGTTAAAATTATTGTCAGAAGTAAGATTCCCCATCGTTGCATTTCTTTCCAACCAACCTCAAAAAAGAAGTTTTCATTTTCAACGGACTAAAAAAAAGGCAGAGGTTCCCAATTCGCCCGAATATTTTTTATGTATTTTCTTGTTAATATACCAAAATGTTAGTATCCACAAAAATAATACCTAATTGAGTCAAGTTTTACATATCACAGCAGATGCCACTCGTTAACTACCACTACCACCACAACCAACACTCGTTTAAGAAGTATCCTTTTAAGGTTACTTATCACTTAAAATCGTAAAAAGAATTAATTTTAATAAAAAAAACCGAACCGAAAAACAACGGAACTAAAAAGTAAGAGATAATTTTACATAAAATAAAACTTATTTTGATTTTGTTAAACCAAAATAATAAACAAAAATTTTATACCTTTAGGTTTTCGCACTTAATATGTATATGTATATGTATATGTAATTCTTTGGTAACAGTTTTTATCTTATTCCTGCAATCTTTGAAAACTACATCCGCTGCTTTATGCATCAACTCATATGACACATAACCTCAAGTTGATTTTCGAGCATAAGTCCGCATGTTACTAAATTACAATATTTTTTAGTATGAAAAATTACAATATTTACATCCCATTATTGGTACAAATGAATTGGCGAAAGTTTTTCGTCACAACAACAGGTCACAACATGCCCCAAAAAAAGGGAACATCTAGCCCCAAAGCACGTGTTGAAAAAAAATTTAATATAAATAAGATATAGAAAACATAAATAATTTACAAATAGTGTTCCGAAATAGTAGGTAATATAATGTAAAAAAAACACTAAGATACTCGAGGCTAATCGTTAAAATTTGTGAGATAGACCAAAAATATGAAATGCAAAAATATTTACAATCGTGCACCAACGACACACGTGTGCTATTCCATTGGTTTCGGGTGCCACTGGATTGTTCAATATGCTGGCCATGGGTGCGCTATCACATTGCATTTCACTATATGTTTACTAAATATTGCTATCACTTTTCCCCGCGAAATTATTTCCATCGGAACAACTTACCTCGGTAACTTTTAGCCCCGCTCTCCCCTACTTCATACTCGCAAACTTGTTGGAATACTAAACTGGCTTATGTAATATATCCTTTGTTACGATAATGAGCGCTTTATCAAAGCATACTGAAAAAATGGGGTTCCTAATTAACGGGTGATCTTTGCCACTTTTGAAATATTATTAGCGTTTAAATTTAATAAGCCCCTTTGATGAGGGCAGTCGTGGCGCAGGGGCGACTGTAAGCGCGACGGGTTCGATTCCCACTCGGGGAAATTAAATATTTAATCCTCCTCCAGAATTCGCCGGGAAAAGGAAAGCGGAGTGTCTTAGCACTAGGTTCCCTCTGCCTATCCTGCTGTGTGCGGGATACATCATACTTCTACATTCAGAATGAACTGCTCTACGATGATGTGAAATTCCTTATATCTACAACATTAATAGCACAAGATGGTTTTATAATTATTATCACCTAGATGTTCGCTAGTTGCGGTCTCGCTCGAGTTCTATTTCTAATTAGCTTGGAGTCACTTTGAAATATAACTAGATTACTAAATATGAATATTAAACTTTGTATTGTTTTTATGGTATTTTCTATTTTTTATGTCTTCTTTTTATTTTTATAATTTTCAATCGTTAATATTGTTGAAATTTTATAAATTTTGGAAACCAAACATAAAAAAAGCTTATTCCCATTTTCTTTAAGTGCTTTTAGACTACTCTAAAAGAATTATATTAATGCCTGTTTTGTCAGGCCAGCAAGAAGCAGGCAATATACTTGGTACCCTAATATACTCTAATGTATACCCGTATATACTTTTATGTATAAAAATAGGGATCCAAACGCGGCTTCGCCCGAATTCTTTTATCTTTTATTATTTTACACAATTTTTTCTTAATTTATATAAAATATTCACAAAATATTTTTATTTATAAGCTATATTATTCTAAAATTTCATTTCTAATCCGTTAAATAGCTTTTGCGTTCTTTTAAACTTTCACATTTACAATATTAGGAAGATATGATAGTAAGAAGCAAAACTCTAAAAATAATATAATATATAAATTAAATGGCACCCAATCTCTTTACCTTGTCACTTCACGTCACCCAACTAGAAAATGTGTCCCGACTCTCTGGACCTTTTCCAAACTTTAACGAAAACAAAAGACGCAGAGATAACGAACTTCTTACACATTCTGCAAACTGTGAAACAATTTTCCGCTCCATGAAATTATTTTGGCGAATTCTTATATCTAATATGTTTTTCACCATTCAATATGTATAACCTACATACATTGTAAAAATAAATAAAATCTAAATTGAATCGTAATTTCCTTTGGCTTCAAATGACTTCGACCGCAAGTATAATGGATTACATTGAAACGATTAACGCTATACATTCATAAATGGATTATCCAGTACAAAAAACATTGTTCAATTAGAACCAGTAGTTCCTGAGATTAGCGTGTTCAACCAAACAAACTCTTGAATTATGTAATATTAATAATCACAAAATCACTTCTTTTCTGTATGTATATTTTAATTATAATGAAGTATTTATTGCATCTTGCAATACTTCATTTCGTTGTTCACTTTCCGCCTACTTACTAAAACTTTATGGTGGGTGTGGCAGTGGCAGTCTACGCTTGTCTAATGGACACGCAGAAACAATCAGAAATTACAATGAGAAAACCTAATAAAAATTAAAGTTTAATAAAGATTATAGTTTATAGTATTAACATTTCAATAAGTGAAATTTAAAGGCATATTCAGTTTATTTAGTCAGCTATTTTAAATATACGAAAAATATTAATACTTTCGGATATAGGTACCTATGTACATTAAAAGTGCAAAGATCATTATTTACTTTCTTTTATCTTTATTCTATTAGTTATTTAATAATTTAAACCTAAAGTCCCTAACCCAGCATCCTTCTCAAGCTATCGCCCTATTTCCTTACTGCCTTTCCTATCTAAAGTTCTTGAACGCATTGTGCATGACCAAATCTATCTTTTCCTACATAACAATAACATACTGTCTCCTTTCCAATCTGGTTTCCGTCCTGGGCATAGCACAGTTACAGCTCTTAACAAAGTCTGTGACGATATTAGATACGGCTTTGAACATCAGCAAGTGACTTTACTTGTTCTGCTAGACTTCTCTAATGCATTTAACACAGTTGACTTCGATGTTCTATTAGCAATTTTAAGATCTATTAACTTCTCCTCGAAAGCTACTGAATGGTTTTCCTCTTACCTTCACGGACGCAGACAAAGCATCAAGCTTGACGGAAAAGTTTCATCGACATGTAGTATTAACGCCGGCGTCCCACAAGGTAGTGTATTATCACCGTTACTCTTTTCCATTTTCATTAACACTCTCACTCAACACATATCGTCTTCATACCACCTCTACGCCGATGACTTGCAAATTTACACAACTGCAGCTATAAGCGATATACCTAATGCAGTTAGTAAAATTAATTCAGATCTACAAATTATTAGTGCCTGGAGTAAATCGTTTGGACTTGCTATCAATCCCAGCAAGTCTCAGGTGTGTATGTTTGGTAGCTCCCACCAACTGTCTAAATTACGTTCTCCCTTACCCTCAATTTTATATGATAATGTTTGCTTGGAGGTTAGTGAGAGTGTTAAGAATCTGGGAATTAGGATGGACGGTACTTTTTGCTGGTCGCCTCACGTATCGGAGCTTAGTCGGAAGGTCTTTTGTTCCATAGGTAGATTGAGACGGTGGAAGAACGTTTTACCGATAAAGACTAAAATCTCTCTGGCCCACGCTCTCCTTCTACCTATCCTAGACTATGCAGATTCGTGCTACTTAAATCTGTCCCAGCAACTACTAAATAAACTAGAGCGTCTGCAAAATCTTATAATTCGATTTATTTTTGGGTTAAGGAAACACGACCATGTGTCTCAGTATCGAAGTCAACTTAAATGGTTGTCAATAGAATATAGGCGTAACTTGCATGCCCTCACTCTCCTTTATGGCATCCTTTTCAATCCTGTTACACCATCATACCTCAAGGAGCGCTTTAAGTTTCTGGGGTCCCTACATTCCCAAAACCTCCGTTCCCGCCATAACCATATCCTTGAAATTCCTTTATGCCGCACCAAATGCTATAGTGACTCTTTTACTGTTAAAACAGTAAAACTATGGAATGAGCTGCCACTGGAAGTAAGACGGTCTCAGTCGATTGGGCTATTTAAACGACGCCTTAAACAGTACTATCTTCAACTTAATATTTAAAAGGATAATATTATAAGTGTATGTACATTTATTTTTAATTGTTTATTTATGTATATATATATATATTTATTTATGTATGTATGTATGTGTGTATGTATGTATTTTATTTATGTATATATGTTATGTCTATTTGTATATATGTATATATAAAGCTATTTGGTATTCGCTATTTATGTATTGGTTTATATATTTCGTAGTACTTTTTGCACCTTTCTGCTTTCTTTACTAAATTTAATCCTTTCGTTTTTCTTTTGGTTGCCTGTAAGAAATCGCTTTTAGTGATAAGGCCGCCATTGCACTGTTAATCATATTTATCATGTACTGTATTTTACTCTCTTCTTATTTGTGCAATAAAGTGTTATATTATTATTATTATTATTAAAATACATGTAAAACAAACAGCATAATTATATTACACGTATAAGTGTGATTTTTGTAGCTTTACCCCACTGTATCCTGCATGGTAGAGAAAATACTGGGAAAAACAATCTCCGACCCCTACTTTCTGTTGTTGACTGGCGGTACTCAACGCCACACTCTGTCTTCTTACTTCGAACGAGGAAAATAAAATAATTAATTACCCCGAGTGGTAATCGAACCCACAACCGTCGCGTTTACAGTCAGACGCTATACCGCTGTACCACGACGACCTTAATTAATACATGTATGTGAATCATTACAATTAACTAAATCATTATGTGAATAAATACCAATTTACATAATTGGACATGACATTTCGGAAAAATCTGAAAGGGAAATTATTAAACATGTATGCAGAAACTGAACGAACGCGACCAAACTAAAGTATTTACGTGTGCATAATTGATGCTATTACAGGTTAAATTTTCAAAGAACAACATAGTGCACTTGTTTATTGAATATTTATGTGAGTTCGGCAAACATATTATACTTTCTTTTAAATTTACATGTAAATGTAAGAACAATGGATAGGAAAATTGTAATTTCTTATGTAAACGAAGTGATAACACCAGCATAGCTTTGGCCTTGCCTTATGGTAAACCACACACCTGTCAATAACAAGTAAATATTATTATACAATATTAAAGATATATAGTATACATGTGAGAATATCGATAGAGTAGAGATATGGATTACCTAAATTATAATCGATTCAAATAAACTTGCTAAAAAAATCGATTTAAATTCTAAAGTATCTAGGTCTTGACGAATGCGGTGGAAAATGTGATTGATAATATTGACATCCTTAAAATGATGCAGCAAATATTTTTTATAATATAACAGTAGATAAAACAAAGCATCGATCTACAGATAATATAAAGAGTTGAGGGAGAATTCACACTATAGTGCCGGTCACGGTTTGTTCTCAGTCTGATCACAGCCTGTTAAAGATATTCTTATATGATAAACAATGAGAACATTCATTCCATCGTTCCGAACAAGTTCCGGACTAACTACGCATATAAGAATAAATATATCTAAAAGAACGAACCGTGACGGGCGCTATAGTGTGAATCCTCCCTAAATAGTTTGCAGTTGAACAATCATAATCACCTGTCTCCCTGAAATGTAACCTTATAAGACATTTTAAAATTAAACATTTAACGTAGTTACGTTACGTTAAACAACTGTTGAGTTTCTGGCCAACTCTTCTCAGCAGACCTGCCTACCGAACCGGTGGTAGCTTTTTGTTCATATGAAAATATGTGTTCGACGATTCAAAAGTGCTTATTATAAGTTTATTTGAATAAAGAATATTTTGAATTTGAATTTTGAATTTGAAAAACTTACTTTGATAATACGTAATTAAGACTATATAAATAGAAACTTTTTACTTTCATATAACAACCTTCATGAATTCTTCATAGAACCTTTTTAATGTACAATCGCGAATGCGAACCTATTTAAGCTACAATATGGTTGAATAATTTGAAAATTAGTTAATATTAAATATGTTTGACAAAATTGAACCTTATCGACTAAGTAGTAAAGGTGGAAAATAATTTAGAGTGGATTTACAAAGCTAATTTCGAAATGTCGCGACACTCGGTCTGCTCACCCACGCTTTCATTCAAATATTTTGTTTGCATGTGTGTATCATACATATGGAAGCAGAATTGAAGTAATATGTAGATATTTGTACCGCCAACAAGTACCTAGTAACTACCTGTGGAACGGCAGGTTGTTCTATCAGATACTTAGAACAATTTATGGAAAATTGGATTTTAAAGCACTTTCCATATGTATCTAGATATTAGTAAATATCACATATTTTATTTTATCTTATCTTATTATTAAATATTTCTTTGATTATTATTGATAGATATTGAAACATACTTACTCTGTAGAATTTCTTCAAACGTACCATTTCTCAATTGAAATTTATCGTATATTTGAAGTTCATTATAATATTTCTACATGTCTCATTATAATATGTTATGAAGAAATCTCGTAGGACTAACTAGTTAGCCGCCCACGATGCCATCTGTACTTTATTACTTAACAGAATATTTTAGAGTGATATCTATCTATCTATATAAAATATGTAAGTTTTATTCCAACATTTTTACATTCCACATGTATTTACAAAACCCATCGATTAATTACAGTTAAGTTTAACTAAAAACAATGAGACGTTTTTAATTAATGGTTGTCTATGTGTTAAGACTAATTCAGGGGGCCATTATAGTTAATAGCAACTAACTACAGCTTGTTAGCCGTCTGACAAATGACGGTGGGCTAGTGTTGCCCCAACAAATAAGTCACAGCACTCACCTTTCCGGTCTAATGATCACGCATTGTCAATAAACGAACGCTCCAAGGCTCGCACGGTCACAACACTAGGCATGACGTCACATCGAACTCCATTCATAACCATCGATCACCAAATTCGTGTTACTACAACACTAGCCGGACCTACGAGTCCTTCGGGCCTATCTAATCTATGGAACACTGCACAGACTATAAACCGGTCCCGTGATTTCGTTTCTTTTTTTTTAGTTCAAAAAAAGTTTATGTATATAGGCGCGTGTGTATCGTCGCGCGCGCACCTTTGAATGCGTGAAGCCTCTAGCGGTCGCGGCGGTTTTCGCGTGGGTGCTACCGCCGACGCTACCTCCCAAAGCGATTTTGCGTAATATATTTTAACTAATAAAACACAAATAAACTCGTCTCAACGTTTCAATGTGCCGATCTGGACGACCATCGACAGCAGGGGACCGCTCGGAAATGGCGACTTCTCTCTCTCTTTATAAGCTCATTTTAGAATTTTAAATGAGTATCGAATAATGCATCGGGCATAAAAAGCTATCGGCGGCGGCTAACAATATTATGTGGTGGTGCGTTGGGAAGCGACTTGTCGAGGAGGGCCATGTATGGAGAAACGAGTTCGTCTGCAGTCCCACACGTTTTGACTTTTTGCTGTGCAAGTGCTAGGGCTTACTTTGTCCGATTTACGTTGACACCCTGGGGTTCCTGTATGCAACGTGTGGTGCAGTGGATATGAGTAATGTGCGGGGGTCGCTCGGGGGTGGTCGCCGGTTCGGATGGAAGGAGCATTGTACGGTGGGTCGTGTGTTTGCAAGCCACGTCTTGGCCTGCTTCATACATTCGTAATGGAATCGTCGCCGCACTCGGCTTCCTAATTAGATGTCCAGGTTGGATTGCGCTAATGTTGCTTTACGCTTTGAGTGGCCGGAGACTTCGTGAAATGCATTTAAGTACATAAATATTTGCTAGATACTAAACAGTTTACATTATTAACGCTTTATTGTTCCTCTGCCTTTCTCATTCAATTCTGCAAAAATAATAAATTTTACCTTAACAAGGCGTAAAGTTGGTATTTAGATTTTCAACGGGATTTTTTTAAATAGTAAAGTAAGCATATAATTATCATAATAATTAGTTAAATAAGACCAGTCGTGGCACTGGGACACAAATATTTGACTGAAACGACAGGTTGTGAGTTCGATTCCGACTCATCACGTAATGCATCCAGAATTCGGCAGAAAGTGGGGATCAGAGTGTTCTCTGCTGCATGCAGGATATGGCTAGAAGCTGGAAAAAAATAAATAGAAAAAAATAAAGGTAAAAAAAGAAAAATAAATCTACTTAACGACATACATTACATTTTCATTAGCCACCACCGCAGCACAGCGTGTGCCTATTTTTATTTACTTCACAATCACTTTACGAGACTCTTAAGATGCGTGAGGTCAGTCATAGTCTGTAAGTCCAAGTATCGACTGGAACCCTGTTGTGACTGACCACTCTACCGTTGAAATTGACTAAGTTATATTTATTTCTATTGTGTAATATGGAGTAAAGAACAAAAATAAAGTAATTTTCTTTTATAAGTCACTATATAAGTCACTATATAAGTCACTATATAAGTCACTATATAATTTTTTGCTAATATGTTTTTCATTATTTTTTTGAAGCCCTTGTGGCCGGTGGCACAAGAGTGTGACTGTAATTGTGATAGTTGTGGGTTCCACTCAATACAAAATGCCTCGAAATTTTGACGGAGAGTGAGGTAAAATCTGAGTGTTTTAAAACAACATTCTAGAGAGAGACAAGAACTAATTTTTTATTCTGAAATAATTTACAAAATTAAGACTGAGTATCAATTTCAACGTTTAACTTTGGCGCTTATAAAACCATTGAGTTTTGTCAACCCTAAAGATATGCGACGGCAAAAATCTTAATATAGAGCTATCTCACAGATAATGTAACTTTTTATTAAGGCATTTTCTTGTAATTGATTGAGTTGTTTTAATTTTGATTTTTTTTTATATTCACAAACCTTCAGCTTGCGGCGTAGCTTAGTGGAAAATTGTAAAATTTTAATATCTTCAGAATGCTTCCCGTTCCAGTTTCTATATACTTTGCAGTTTAAATATAAAAACTTAATATTTACAGATGATCTAACTCAAACTGAAAAATACTTACACACAAGAATTTCATCAAATAGAACTTGAACCCACCACCATCGCATATAACCAGCAAACCAGACAAATTAAAGATACCGCAATAGAATTTTCCATTTGAAAAAAAAAAATATTATATTAATATAAAATAAAATAGTAAAACTTAAAATGTTTTAGCATTTTCTTCGCATGTAGGTCATATCCACACCAGGCTAATGAATAAACGCTGGCAAAACAATCAGGACTCGAAACGAAGGGTGAATGCTGTTTGCTGCATACTGAATGGTGATTATATTATACTGTGAAGAGTGAGATTTGTTTGTGACATTGTTAATTAGAACTCATTAACAGGATATGTACATGAGTTAAATTAATATTACAGTTGTTTTAATACTATGTAAACTTTTACATAATAGCAAAACAACTCGTAAACTTGTGGAGCATCGGCACAAGGGTGTGACTGTAACGCGACGGTTGTGGGTTCGATCCCCACTCGAGGAAGTGAAATATTTATTTACGTTTATATTTCCATTTCTCCGCTCTGGTGTCAAAGCACGCGCGGCGTTGAATTCTGCCACTGAACACGCAAAGCCTCCAGAATTTGGCAGATAGTGGAGAACTAAGTGTCTTAGCACTAGGTTCCCTCTGCCTACCCTGCTGCATTATTTTTTATTTAAAAAATATAAAATATTGCAGACTAGTCGTAATGCAGGGAAACTAGCGTGCTACCGTAAAGGCGAGGTGGGCTCGATTCCCACTCGAAGCAATGAAATATTTAATTTTCGTTGCATTTTTATATCAATGCCTAAAATTACTATTAATATATAATTATATAAAGTACCAAATTATTTTCCTAAGCATATGTAGGTAAGTACATATTACATTACATGTATGTATTCAAAACACTATATATTTAA
Source organism: Heliconius numata (assembly GCA_016802625.1). Lineage (NCBI taxonomy): Eukaryota > Metazoa > Arthropoda > Insecta > Lepidoptera > Nymphalidae > Heliconius > Heliconius numata. The sequence continues at coordinate 3,192,240 of JAEBDU010013219.1, forward strand.
ATTTTTACTATAGTATTTACAAAGTATATATTCCACTTTTTTAAAAATAAATAAATAACTCAGTTTTCTTAAAATGTTGTTGAAAAGTGCGAGTTTTACGACACCTAAATATTTATGAAATTAATTTTCTTTTATAAATTATTCTAAGATATTATTACAAACAGTTGCTAAACTAACTTTTAAAAAAATGCCTTTTTTGATAACAATGTTCATCTCTGCATCGTTTTACCTGTATAGACTGACTGACAATACAATTTAATTAATATTCAATTAACAATACACGGAAGCTCTGCAAAGGGTTATTATATTGGAAATTATTGAATACTGAATTATCTATAGCTATTTTCAATATTAAGCTTTCCCTTTGCTTTTGATTCCCCACTGTTCTATGGTTGACTACCTATTCAAAATACGCATAGGCATTATAATTAAGTTCGAAATACTATTTGTGGATTAATATTATGCTTGCAATGATAATTATTTACTCTTCTATATTTGTATAACTATGTAGCTAATATAGGTTCAATGGTGTGAGTGTAACGCGGCGGTTGTGGGTTCCAAAGCCACGAATAATTCAACGGAATGTGGAGAATAGAGCGTCTTAACTAGGTTCCCTCTGCCTATCCTGCTGTTTGCAGGATACATCGTGAAGGTAATTCTTATTTTTGATTTATGCATAGTGACTCTTTAGTGCAAGATAGTTCTGGAGTGCTATAAGATAAAATGAGGAAATTTCATTGAGACATTAAAATAAGCAACACAAATAACCACAAATATATATTTTTTAATTATAATATACAGATTATTTTTCACAAATATAACAAGCAAAAAATTATTTACCAAATTCAGTAACACTAAAAAAAATAGCAAATTTGTCCTATTTAAAACGCGCGGAGCGCGTAGCCAAGTGTTTTTACAAACAAAATTGGCGAGCAGCACCGTGTGTTATTTTACACGAACCATTTGAAGCCACTTTTTACCTATTCGTAACTCAAAAACTATTCCATCTAAAGCTGTCATATTTGGCTCAAATATTTAGACCCCCTACCTGTATACGTGCATTAAATTTCATAAACACAGCTCAAACAGTTATTTAGATAATGACTTCCAAAAATCGTAAATTTTTAGGGGGGTGACTGACCTATAGACCTTAATGTTAAGCAAGTTCCAGATGACCTAGAATGGTGAAATTTAGCATCCGGTTAAGTAATTGGGTGTATGTCAAGGGAAAAATCCGAAACTAGTATTTTTTTAATATTTTCTTATAATTTTTCAATAAATAGATTCAATTAGGAACATTTACTTATAGTGCCTGTAAAGAAATCATAGCAATCAAAGTTCATGATAATTGATTTTTAGGCTTAGCGCCTGACAAAAAAATAAGAGCAATGCATTATTTATATATATGTTGCTTTAATTTATGTCACGCGTTAGTAAATATTTTATTTGTTTGGTAGACTAACTTCACTATTACTTACGTAAGCCATCTCAAACAACACGATGCTTTCAAGTATATTTTAAGATAATATATGTCTCCATTTGTAGCTGAAAATGACTCTAATTTATGTCCTGAGAAAGCCTGCCATCATGTGGACTTCAAGGGCTTCACGTAAAAATATAAAAATATAATAAATGGATTAACATCCTTCATTATTATTTATTATATTTTAAACATATGTTTTAGTACTTATTATACTAAGAGTATTTGCATAGTCGATTAACGTATTTGATATTACATTATTATTACAATATTTAAGTACTAAGTCCTATATAAGATCCTATAGGGGTTCTATTTTATTGCTTTCGAGGTACGGAAACCTAAAACAGAATAAAAATACACTAAAAAATAAATAAAAAAAACTTTAATTATATTGATAAAAATATATGTATTTAAAATTTAATAATAATATACTATCTGTAAGGTCAGTCGTGGCACAGGGGCACAAAGTGTGACTGTAAAACCGACTGGTTGTGAGTTCGATTCCCACTCGAGGAGATGAAATATTTATTTCAACTTATATTTCCATTTCTTCGCTCTGGTGTCGAGGCAAGGCGCGGCATTGAGTTCCGCCATTCAACACGCAATGCCTCCAGAATTCGATGGAAAGTGGAGTTACTGAGTGTCTTAATACTAGGTTCTCTCTGTCTACTCTGCTGGTTTGATTTTTAATTTGATATATTGTCAGCCTACCAGCTATCTTAACAGAAGTAATTATAAAGTAATTATTAACAGTAAAAATTTAAGTAATTGTTAATAAAAAAAATAAGAGAAAAAAAGAGAAAATTAAAAATTACTTAAACAAAATAATAAAAAATAAATAAATCGGCTTTACGATGTATCCCACACATAGCGGGGTAGACAGAGGGAACCTAGTGTTAAGACACTCAGTTCCCCTCTTTCCATCGAACTCTGGAGGCATTGCGTGTTGAGTTATTCCAAGAAAATAATAAAATTAGAAAAAATATATATATATATATCAGATTTCTAAACGCAGCATACATTAATTACTTTCTAATCTGACAACTGTCATTTAATCAACAAAATAAAAACTATAGTCGAGAATCATAGATAAATATAACCTATTTTCATATATAATTAAACTAGCGGACGCGCGCAGCTCCGCTTGCGTATTTAGGGGGAATTCTAATAACCCACGAAACATGTGTTCAATGAAATATTTTTAAGAGTCTAAATTCCAAATTTTATAAAAATGGGTGGCGGCTTAAAGATTTTTCCATACCAACTTTCAACCCCTTATTTGCACCCTTAGAGGAAGAATTCTAGAAAACCATGAAACATGTGTTCAATTAAATACTTTTAAAAGCCTGAATTTCAAATTTTATAAAAATTGGTGCCAATTAAAAAAAATTATATACAAACTTTCAACCCCTTATTTGCACCCTTAGGAGAAGAATTCTAGAAAATGATGAAACACGTGTTCAATTAAATACTTTTAAAAATCTAAATTTCAAAGTTTATAAAAATCGATGCCAATTTAATTTTTTTTCCATACAAACTTTGAACCCTCTAAACTTTGGACCCTAAAAATCCCTTCTTAGTGGATGTCCAGATTACGAAAGTAAACACCTGTTCAAATTTCACATTTCTACCATTAGCGGTTACGGCTGTGCGTGCGTCTTACCTCAGTCAGTGAGGACAAGTCCTTTTATATATATAGATATCGTCTTAAGAGTAATAAAACATAATATTATTGACCATAATAAAAAAGTAAATACCTAATTATATTAGATATATTTTATTGTACGAAAGCCGCTCATATTTTAATGGTTTTTTTGGCCTGGGTTTCATGATTTTACTGGTTTTAGGAACACTTGTGAAAACGGCAGAGAACGAAGTCGACCTTGGGATCATATCAATTCAGATTGGTACCGTCAGCACTTAATAAACTTATTGTTTATATTTTTTCCAAGACATGTTGAACAATGAGTCGTTCAATAGAATTGCTTGTGGTTGAAACAAGAACTTACACCGAATTGTTCCAATGCCCCCCGATAGGAGCTGTCTCTTCCATGCTATTGCATATTCTTTGTTTGAGCGTATTGATACTACATCGATATAAGTGAATGTATTCAAATTCTATTCTATTCAGATTCTATTGTAAATTCATATTTAATTTAATTTACATCGATATAAATGAATGTATTCAAATTGTATTCTATTCAGATTCTATTGTAAATTCATATGAAAACTAGCCAAGTCAGATATTACACATAAATAAAGTCTCCAAGTTGTAAGAAGAATGGGCATTTTCAGTTGTTATAAAATATTTTATATTGTTAAAAATAAATTTCAGGACTGACCATTGAACTTGGCATACATTTACATCTCACTTCTTTTATCGCTGAAAGCATACGTTTTATTACAGAACTTGGCTTTCATTTTACATTTATGTTTTTGATGGGATTGAAAATTGTCTCCATTCTAAACAGCCGTTCGTAATATATCTTTATATGTTTAAATTTCTAACTTTCTTTGTCCTCTGGCGCTTGTACAATATTATTCGATCGAATGCTTCCAATGCACTTGCTCTAAGGAATGATCCTTCCGCTTAGTTAACTATAATATTATGTATTGGAATACGTCTGTTCAATTTGCAACATTGCTATTTATAAAAATAAGGCGCCATTATAATATTATGTAAATTTTTCATGTTCAAGTTATTCTTTTTTGTGTTAGAAGACAAATTGTACCTTTAAAAAACTTAATTTTTAAATTTACCTGTCATGATAGTTTTATAATTTCCCCACAATCCTGTTAGATTTTAGAATGGGAAAAACAGTCTTACTCTATCTATATTACATCTGTTTTAATTATCATTATAATTGGGTAAATTCGTTGGGTGCCTATTGAAGCGCGGGTTCCAATCTCGCTGCGTTAAAAGTTTTATAAATTAATCTCAACTTTACTTTCCTTATTATTATGTGAATAATATTTTTTTCTACTTTAAAGTAGATTTTCGCAGCTGCTTAAGCAGCTTATATCAAAAACAATGTTTTGCTATAAGTATATCTTCATAAGTGACTAGAATGAGAAATATTAATACAAATCAAGTATGTCGCTGATAAAGCACATTGAAAACTATCCAGGTGCGAGTTGTTGACAAGAAACATGCATTTGTAATCAAAATGTAAATAATGCTTTGCCCTTATAAACTGAAACATTTATACAATTAATGCCTTGAAATGTAAAATATATTTTTTATAGTATTTTGTGTAAAGTGACGATAATAGATTAAATGCTAAAAAAACTAAATGCATTGAGTTTGCTTTACTAAAAATTAAAAAACATAATTAGTCTAATAATTAAGAGAGAAGTTCATAATTTAAATATATATTTCATCTTCTCGACTGAGGATCGAACCCACACTGGCCTCTATAAATTCAATATTAAATTAAATAAAAAAAAATGTCAACTATTGCTACAACCTAAATACTTATAATATGTCACCTATACTATATAATTAAATAAATAAACATACCTACATAAGCATTAAAAAATCCAAATACAGCATTATCATAAAACAAAACGCATTCTATAACAACACATACACATTAGGCCCGAGTACGACGCAACTTGATCCATCATTTCCTTCCCGTCGCGTCGCCTGCACTCCGTACTCCGTACCCCCTCGAGAACTATGTTTACTCATCAGTACTCATTACAAATTATATAAAACTCCATTGAAAACTGCTCAGCTAATGATAAAACGCGATAGTGGTGTTTACTCTGACCCCCCAACGACCCCCGATATTGGATGAGATTTTCGTCATTTGTAGTGCGACGTGCGAATCGCGTACAATGACGGTTGATTTGTTACCGACAAAATGAATTGGTGTGTGATATTTGTGTGTCTGTTCGTCGCTAGTGCTCGTGCCTCGGGGAGTATGTGGTTTTTTTATTTTACTTTTTTATATATATATATATATATATCTATATATCTTTTAATTTGTTTTTGATATCAGATATTCATTTTGATGGTGCATGCTTGTTGGATAACACGTGTTTAAACGCGGTCTTGCCTCGTATTTTTCATTAGATTACATTCTGTACATTACGTTCTGTATATGTAGTGACTTTTTTCTCTTTTAATGCTCAAATTAATTTCCGAATATTTAGAATGAATACTTTAACACAAATTGGTAATATGAATAATAATTCAAGGAAAAAATCATTAGTTCTGCAGTCCGTTTATTTACTTACTCAATGATTAGTTGTTTTCTGTTCTATCCTTTTGACTAATTATAATTAAGTTCTTTGGTTAACCTACTAAATAATAACACTATTTGTTTTCTAAATTATATTTAAATTCTATCTTAAGTAGTTATATTAATAAACCATTTATTGTTATGAAATAATTGTATCTTTATAATAATTGATTAACCTTTAATGTTAATATGGCTAAATGGATATCATTATATTTTCGGTGTGTCATACATAACTAATTTTAAGTCGAAGTTTTATATGTACAGTGCACTGCGATTGTAATGCGTGTTTGTTTATCACATGGTGAAAAGTTTGCTTATTCTAATACTAGTACGAAACGTGATAAAGAAAAGAGGGTTAAGATAATAAATAATAATATAAAATAAAACAACAATATAAATAAAACGTAAATTTTTTTCACACAAAAGTTGGATGAAGATTATTTGACCTTTGAATATTTTTTATTTGATACTCATTTCATTTCTTTCATTTACTTTATACATAGTACTTCGATGTATCGCTAACTAAATTTCAAATCGTAAACTTTAAACTTTATGCCAAATGCTAAGAATTTTACTTCTATCTTAAGAACTATTCAATTGTAAATTAATTGTTCTACTTTATTTCTAACCAAGTACACTTTCGAAGTAGATTAAACAAGTACGTAAGAGATATTGTTATCTTACGAATAGTTAGATGTAGGGGTCAACCTGCTAAGGTCAATACCCAAAGTTTACGTTCATAATTCGTTGATTCATAAAACTGATAACATATTTACTATATTTCTTTATTTTAAAGAATTTATTTTATTGCATTCTAAAAATACTAACATTGTATATCCATATTTAGTTGCCTTAAAATAAATCAACAAAGTAAAATATATTAAATAAATACATCAAGTTGATTTTTTCCAAGATTTGTTCGTTTCAGTTTATGGACATACATCCATATTCAATTTTAGTATGTAGACTTTATTGAAAAAAGTGCATTTTTTGCCATCATTTATATACTGTTGCTGGACAAGATAATACAATAGTTTATACTGCAACTCTTGTCAAGTTTTTTTTTTAAATGTCGTACTTTATTGTATACTTATTACTATTTTATTTATAATCAGTTACTGTCATCTTCATAAATTGATGGAAATATGTCCTCATTTTTATATAAGAATATAATTTACAAATTTATAAATTAAAATATAGGCATATCTTCTGGCGTAGCGTTACAGCTTCGATGTCAGCGTTATGGGTTCGATTCCCACTCGTGGAACGAAATTTTAATTTCCTCGCTCTAGCAGGAAGTCAAAGCACGGCGTTGTGTTTCGCCACTCAATGCGCAGTATCCCGAAAAATGGGGCCCTCTGGTCATTTTTTATAGCAAAAATCAATCTTTTCTTAAGACTTAAACACATGGATTTTTTATTTGTTAAAAGAAATGCAGTTAGTTTTGTTAAATAACCAATTAACATATATTTATGTCTTTTTTATCCAGTCCTTTTGTACCAAAGATTATATTATTTTTATTCCATCTAAGGAAACAAGAAACTGACCAGACAAAAAATTGCAAAAAATATGGAAAATAGAAATAGAAAAAATATGCAAAATAAACTAGGCATATAAAATGGTTCCATAACGTCAGTATGTCATAGTTCAACTAATGTCCGGTGCAAATATTACGAGATACAGATAACTGATATTAATTAGGTTAAACAGACATCAACTATGCACATGAAGCATGCAATTAATTTGTTTATTTAGATTTATATTCGGTACTACAATTACATCTATTATTTAGTGCAAAATTGCTGTTGCAAGTAGGTAATTTCATTTATTATGCATAACCTAATTTTCAATAATGGTACTTATGTTATTTTTATTAAGGTTAACTTCACGCTGTATTCCGCATGGGTCAGGGTGTGCAGAGGGACCCTAGTTAACACTAGACACTCCGCTCCCCACTTTCCGTCGAATTCTGGACATGTTGTGTGTTGAGTGGCGGAACTCAACGCTGCTTTTTGCATCGACTCCAAAGCGGAGAAATGAAAATATTAAATATTTCATTTCCTCGAGTGGGAATCGATTCGATCCTTGTCACATGATTCTGCCCTTGTGCCGAGACTGGATTTAATTAATGTTTTACTTCTAAATATCAATTTCTTCGAAATTTACTTAACATAATATTTTGTATTCATGGCAAAAAAATAACCTATAACAGTTTCGTTTTTGTGTAAATTCCTTAAAATATTTAGTAAAGTTAAAACGATAACCATTACAAATACATAACAAAAACATTAATAATTTCACAGAATCACTGTGGAAGTGAAAAATTGATAACAAATTAACAACATGAGTCGATATGTTCTAAGTATTGCTTACAACTAACAAATTAACAAAACAAATAATTTTAATTAAAATAATACAATCTTTAAGCTTCACGCCGTATTCTGCACATAGCAGAGTTGGCAGAGGGAACCTGGGAACCTAATATTAAGACATTCCGTTCTCATTAAGACACTTGCCCACTTTCCGCCGAATTGTAAAGAGGAAATGTAAATATTAAATGATCTAATTTCATTTCTTCGAGTGCGAAACGAACCCGCAACCTGTCTAGCTAACCGTCGCACTTGTTGACTGATCATGTACCCAGAGTATGGGTGTTTTATTTCCTTTTTCTTTGTTATGTGATGCACAATCTATATACAGGGTGTCCCAGGAAGCAACGATAAAACGAAAACAGGTGA
>JAEBDU010013220.1:0-54226 GCA_016802625.1 Heliconius numata
CAAGTATTTAGTTATAATGTATAAACTCTTACATAATATATGTAATAAAATACGAGAATTAAAAATTAAGTTTCTTTTTAAAGTAATTATTTCTACATAATCATATAAAAGGTAAGTTAGGCTTGCATATTCTATGTTTTTTATAAAATCAACTACAAAAAATATTTACTTCACTAGTGAGTTCTGCAAGTCATATGTAATTAACCATATAGCTACCCTTGTTATCACGTCCGTTGATCATATCACGCTCGATGGAATTCTCTCTACTGCATTTCTTTTTTGGAATAACGCCATTATTTATATTAATATTCTTTAGTCCATTAGTTAGATTGATGTTTTTAGGTGATCGCGGGCATTTTTCATCGTCCTTTTCACTTCTGTGGTAATCTTTTTCTTGGTAGCCATTGTAATATGTTTTTGATATGGCCCCATTATGGTATGACGTGGTTGTATCTGGACTATGCCAGCCATTTATTGACCCTGGAGTGTTATAGCTACAACTGTCTGTTGTTGTCATTTTAGAGTCTTCATCGAAGCTGCAATCGATAATGTTTATTTCGTAAATTTGAGATTTTCTGATTGTACATGGTGGTTGTGGGTAGTAATGCTATTGGAGAGATTATTATATTATTCAAATATTTCTTCCATTACTTTGCTTAGGCAAAGCACTGCGTTGGATTTTGTAGTACAGCAGTGGGTAGGCTTAGTTTATTCAAGCCACAATATGCAGTAAATATTTATATTTTTTAAGTTCTCTCTGTATCTCGCACAGAGTAGGGTACGCAGAGAAAACCTAGTGTTAAAACACTCCGTTCCCCATTTTCCACCGAACACGAGCCATTGCGTGTTGAGTGGCGGAATTAACGCCGCGCTTGCTTTGATAAATAAATATTGAAATATTAAATAATATGAAATATAAATTTGAAAAATGTAATCTAATGACAATATAAATATTTCATTTCCTCAAGGTGTAATTGAACCCACAACTTGTCTCGTTTACAGTAACACGTTAGTGCCCCTGCGTCTAGACGACGAAGATGTTTAGAAATAATAGTATTTATTAAAATATGTTATAATCCTGGCAAAAAGCTTAAAATTGAATACATATTTTTTTATTACCTTGGACTTTGATCATCAATAAATGCCATTAATTCTCTTTCTGGTGTTAGATAATGTAAATGTGCTCTTTGAACATGACCCACTAATTGAGGCTGTGGCACTGTACAGTCGCAGAATGGACAGTCTGGTCGTCCTGCCACATGTGCTTCGAGAGTGTGTGACCTCATGCCCTCGTCTGTGAGGCCCTCTGCACCACATAGCTCGCATGTGTATGGAAAAGGGCTACTCGACATGATGATAACTAAAATTTTATCATAAATACAATAATTTTATTTATTAAAAGATACTTTGTAAAGCGATAAGACAAACGAGATCGACTAGCTTTTTTTCTGTAAGAAATACTAGTAATAATGTGTATGGCTTACACTATCGCGGCCATCAACTTGAATTACGAGATGTCAAGTCCTATTATATCCAAGTTCACCGAGTACATTGCCTTACAAATATAAACTTACTACTAAATATTTCAAATATATACTTTAATAGGTAACTATGTGTAATAGGTATAGTAGGTAAAATTGTTAGTGGTGTAGATTATATTGGAATTTAGGGAACAGGAAATTGATTTCTAGCCTTTCTAATTTACTAATCAGAGATCTAAATTTCTACAATTTTTTTAATATATTATGTATAAAAATATAGATAAGTATAATATAAAATTTTACAAAAATGAAAATATTGTATGAGCTCCTAGCCCTTGACCGAGATTTACTGCACATGTTTCGTAGAAATAAGAGCCAAAGAAATAGTGTAGCAAACGAAGTCATTAAGTATTAATGACTTAAACAGACAACAAGCACACTTGCCCTAAAAATACCAGTTTAGTAATCTAATTTTTCTGATATATACATAGTAACGATTAAAAAACGGAGTAATAAAGTAAATTAATTTTTATTAAATTTTATTTCATTCTTAAAAAGATATTAAAACATATAATAATATATTATATTGCTTGTTAATAAATTTTATCCAAAAAGATTAGTTTTCTTACATGATTCTATATAAGTAGATATAAAAATAACAAATAAGCTTGATTTTTTTTTGTAATAACTTACACTCAATAAGTATATTATGTACAGTTATTTAATTAAACTAACCAAAGCTATGTGTTTTAATTACCTATGTAAGTGTGTATACGTTGTATAGATTGATGATTTAGCCGCAATACGCTATGAACACGTTCCGATACTCATTAAACTGATGTCTTACATAAAAAGTTCGCATAGAAACGATTCACAACATTGAATTGGGGTAAAGTGTCAAATCAATAAAATTACCGCAGTTTTGTTTTATTTTTATTACACTGATCTAAATTATTAAAATAACGCATAGAAACAAAGGATTTATATGTTTCCGCATTGTGCTAATTAAAGCCTAAAATTTAAAAATAGATAAAAAATAAAGTACTCACATTTTTATTGTCAAATTTTGGGGGGAACGTCTTGTCAGATGCACTACCTAATAACTTCGTCACTGTTCGTGTAATCGGTTTGATGTAACATTTTCAAACATTAAATAATAAATTTTATTAGTGTAAAGAAGGCAGGTTGTGGACTAGAGCCATTCATGAATTTCAGGGACGTAAAAAAAGGAGTTCAATACGCATGCGAAAATACCGAACGATGGTGGCGCCTCTAGTGTTAATGAAAGGAAAGTAAATAACATCCGCAATCTATATAAATATTATTCATCTCTCGAAAAACATTAATAACTATTTATGTATATTATAAAATTCATTTTTTCAACGCTTAATACAGTTATCATAGCGAAATAATTTCTATTTGTAGTTATAGAACGGCCATCTGTGGAATAGTGATTGAATTTCTAGATCACGTTTTACTTGATATTATAATTTTTATTTTAGTATGATGTGGCGTAGACACGAAAGATGGAGTATGCAAGAAAATCCAGGCAACCTTTGGGTAGAGGAGAGAATTAATGAAATGGGAAGGGGTATACATAGTGAATGTATTATATACCTATGTGTATATTACCTATGCATGTATTACATGTGGGTTATGGGTTCGATCCCCACTTTAGGGAATGATTAAATTTAATGTTTACATCCCGCTTTGGTACACGAAGTGCAGCTTTGAATCTCGCTATTCAACGCAATCTATCGTTTTCAAGCGGAGAGTAGATAACACTAAGTCATTTTCACGTAACCTGCTATGAGGAAAAGCGTGAATCTTTTTTTATAAATTTTGTTGCCATTATGCCAATACTCTTTTATATTAAAATAGAAGTAAATGTGGTACGGACCAATTATATTAAATGTTAGGCAAAATGTTACTACCTGGAATTAAGGGTAAGCTAAGAAGCCGTGTTTTTAAACAGCCATTAACTTAAATAGCCTGTTATTATGCGTAATAACAATTCCAAGGAGGTTCAAAATGTGGAAGGTTAACGCGTTCAGTACCTAAGTAGTTATAATTGACTAATATACAAAATAATTGTCTTTTCTATTTTAAAAAAATATGTATTTTTCTGTTTTATAGCAGCAAAGGATAAAATCGGTCTCTTGACAATTTTTTTCTATTAAATAAAATTCTGTGCGTTACACGTGCATTTCAAACGTAGGTAGGTACATTATTTACTAAAAGAGATATAAAAAGGCCATAATTTTCAATCCCTAGTGAAGTTAGTGTAGTTAATAGCACACGTAAAAGATAATGATGATATAAAAATTTAATGTGATGTGATTAGTAGAGCAGGGCTATCATCATTACGACATATTCCTATTGTATTTCTGATCTTATAAAAGCGTTGAATTAAATGTCAATGAATATATTATATACGCCAGTCGTGGTGCAGAGGCCCGTGCCTGTGTCGGTAAGCGTCCGGAACTATGGAAAGCACAGCGTTGAGTTATGCCACTAAACACGCAATTCCTCTAGCGTTTGTTGGAAAGTGTGACAGTGTGTGTGTTTGATATTAGGTTTGACGCTCAGAAGACATTTTCAATAAATTGTCGACTGCTAGTTAAAAAATATTTATATTATTATTTTAATTATACAAAACTTTCTTGTATATTTCCTTTACTCTTAAATATTCATTTCTGACTGCTCGACAGTGACAGTCAACACTATACGAAAAATTCTCTGTAATTATAATCTTATGTTAATCTAAAAAGGTAACAGCTTCGATTAACTGTATACAGTCTATAGTTGATCGACAGGTTCTTTATGCTTTACGTCGTACATACTAGAGTAGTCCGCAATGTATGGGATAATGTGCAAGAATAAAAAAATAATGATAAATGCAATTGCAGCTTGCAATTTAAGTAATTTAATTGAAAATTTAGTTAGCAAGCACTGCTAGTGTAGTGGTATCATGCAAGATTCCCATTCTTGCGACCCGGGTTCGATTCCCGGGCAGTGCAGCCTTTTTTATTTATGTAAAACGTAAAGATTTTTTTTTACATTTCATTAAAAATCATAACAAACAATATCGGTAATTGTATCAAATAAATATGTATTAAACAAAATATAATAAATATCCTAACACTTTATTAAGCGAAGCGTAATATTTTTTGTAATATAATTTATTAATATAATTAATTTAACCTATTTTTCAGATTTTTTTTTTATTTGTATTTTAAGTTGTCAGTTTGTGCTAAATTTCATAACTGGTAAGGTCCACGAGAAGTGTCCTATATGATTAGATTACACCGAATTTCATACAAAATGCAAAAATGATGCATACATGCTCGTTTCTTTTGATTGCATCGATCTTTAGAAGGTTGATGTTTGAGTATTTGATATAAATTTACGTGGCATCTCCACGCGATCTCGAGATTAGTTATCTTGAAAGATGGGCAGATGGATAACTAAATGATCCTACTTATAAGGGTTCCTTTTTATTTTTTGAGGTACGGAACCCGAAAATAGAAAAAATCCTAAATTATAATTATTAATTTTTTTTTAAATATCTTAACAAAAAAAATTTTTATACTTAATAAGTTTTTCCTATTTATCCAAAGCAATAATTACAATTTATATACAAAATACATATTTTTAATATCCCATTTTAATATCTACTATTGAATTATAAATAACTAAATAAGCAAAAAATTATATTTCCATTTCGATACAGATTAAATAAACGATCACAAGCTGTATGAGTTACTAGCGGATGTCAGTGTTCGTGAAAGATATAAAAGAAAATACGCTCCTGCACAGAGACAATATTACACTGTTAATTTCACACTGCCGCAATTTTACTTGATGCTCCATGAAATGAGAGATTCATCTTAAAATGACGGTGTAATATGTTACGACGTGGATAGATGGATAAGGTGTTATTAAAACACGAGTCTTGGTCTTAATTCTCTTCTCTTCTCTTGGTTTTTAAATTTTATATGTACGAGTATGTATGTGTATATTCGTACAATGCATAATATTGCAAAAGAAAAGTAATTGATAAATATCAATTTATTTATCGATTTTCAAAATTTTCATAAAGCCTACGAATAAAATACGAATCTATAAATAACATAATATTAATTTACATCGTAAATCACTGAAATTGTAATATAAATTGGGACTGTTTTCTTTTTTTTTAAACATAAACAGTACCGATAAAAGTTTACGGTCGAGCGGTCTACTGGCCAGAACTCTGGACATACATTATTTTTTTTATTTTTCACAGAAAATTTCGTCCATTTCCCGCGCTGTCAGGGCCACTAATTTATGTGACAGGTCATTTCTGTTTTGTAAGGCCATTCAAAAACCAAAAGGTGTTGTCTGGACCTCGTTACTGTTGGTTCTCGAATTTAACTAGAAATAAAAATAGGACCTTTAACTTAGAAAAGTATTTGTCGATATATTAAACGATTTAAAAATGCGGTAAGTTCGATACAGAAATGTCTTTATGGCAGTGTCTTAACACTAGGTTCCCAGGTTCCCTCTGCCTACTCTGAAAGATACAACATAAAGTTGAGAGAGAATGTAACTTGAGGTCTCACTACACTAGCAGTTACTGGTAACTATTTTTTTTTTATCCTGCACGTGGCAGGGTAGACATCGCCCCAGTTTCTGCCAAATTCTGTAGGCATTGCGTGTTTAGTGGCGGAACTCAACGCCGCGCTGGCGCCGCAACTCTCGTCGTCGTCTCCAGAGCGAAGAAATGAGATGATGAAATATTACATTTTCTCGAATGGGTATCGAACCCGTCACATTTAAAGTCGCACGCTTGTGCCCCTGGGCCACGACTGACCTCAATGGTCGTTATAATAAAATATTTAATATTTTAGTTTCTTCGAGAGGCATAGGGTGACATTGAGTTCCGCCACTTAAGACGCGATGCGGAGGAGCGGAGTGTCTTATACTAGGCTCTCTCTGCCTAACTTGCTAAAAGCGGGATACGGCGTGAAGCTAAAAAAATATATAGCTACTTCGAATTTCCCTAGTACGGTAATATTTAAATGGAGGGATTGTTATGGGAGTCAGCACCTGAATTTCAACGGGGACCGAATCGTGCGTTTTTTTCAGAAGTATGTCAGTAGTATTTTAAAAATTGATACAATTTTTTTTTAATTTATCACAAAGTGGACGTATCAGTGAATTTAAAATATTCTGTCATGTGTAGAGGTGAATTTATTATGTTCATTTAATAGAATTAAATTATTTTATATTTTAGTTTGTCTTATATATGGTCGCGGTGGCGGTTCGGTATCTACTCGGGTAATTAATTTGTTACTTCCCAGGCGTAATTTTCTGGAATAAAATAGTTTGCTGGGGTACTAGGGAGTATCTTAAGGAAAGGTTCCCGCTGCCTATCCTACTATACGTGGGATAAAGCGGGAAGAAAAATAAAAATGAAAGAGATTTTTAACTCCCCGCTTTGCTGAAGACAAATTGTGGCGTACAGTCACGTAATTTACCGAATTGTAAGTTAAAAACGGAGTGTCTTGACTCTATCTACTCTGCTATTCTTGATATTCCTTGATGAAATGTTACCAATACTACCGAATATTACATTATCATAAATTGTTTTAGCTTAGCTAGGATAATGCTAAACTAAGTACGCGCTACAAATTATTAAAAATATAGAAAATTAATATTCACAAAGAGCCACGTCTATACCAGACAAAAATAAAAAAAAAACTAGCAAACAATAATCTAGCACACACAAATTATGCACAGACACTGCACACACGAGTACTTACAACTTTAATATCTCATGGTGCATCTTCGCCGGGATCAGTGTGGATTGGTACAATGAGATGATTGCTATCTCTTGTTTGCTGCTTTGCTATGCACTTTACGGTAGTTGCGAGCTTGTCATCTTTTATGTGGAAGGGTGATTGGACAAGGGGTGGAGAAACGTTAGTGGATGCTTAGGGGTTGAAAAAAAATGTAAATTAGATTTTATGTATATATAACTTTGTACATAAGCAGTTTCAGCAGTAATTTTTTATAAATAAACTCAACTCTGAGATCAATTTTGAGAGTAATCTTGAGATGCCGATGCCGTTTTCATTTAAAGGTTTTTTTTTATTTATATTTTTTATTAACTACTTTCAACTTTGAGGTCGATTTTAAGATGCCATTTTCATTCATAGATTATAATGTAAATGAATGAAACTCAGAGTTCTCATAGTTAAAAGCAGCTTATAAATACGGGTCCTAGTATTAAGCCAGTAAAAATTCTGTTCCAATCCTCTCTAAATATTTAAATATTATAAACTAAAAAGAACAAAATAATACAATAAATACTTCAGGGATGAACTGAAAATTTACATTGTAACATTTATATGAACAAAATATGATAAATTGTTAAAGCACAAACTAGTTCCCAAACCTCTAATGACGCTCGTCTGCCCGCTTCAAACTTTTAAACTACATAACTCCTGCAAAGCCTGAGTTAATCTGACAGACAAACTGATGTAGCCTACGGTATATTGAATTGAGTAATTGAAGTCTTTTATGTTATAATATTATAATTACGAAAGGCTTTGCTGCGAGTAACAGGGACAGCTGTGCCTAGTAGATGAGACGATGAAACGTTAGCACGGCTGCACGCTTGGTCGTACACAATGCAGTGTTGGTACCGACCGACTGAAGAGATAATTAGAATGGCAGGTGGAGGATGTCACGGTGAGAATGAAGAACGTGCTCAGTTGGTTTGGGCACGTCGAACGAATGAGTGTTGATAGAATGGCAAAAAAGATATTTGTAGGAAAAGTGAGTAAGAGAAGATCTGGAGAAAGGTTCCCTGGAGAGCATGTATGTGCGGGTTGATGATAGTGAAGTTCTAAAAATGGCTAGTAAAACAGTATTGCTGTATTAGACTGATATGTATAAAATAAACAAAATACTTAAATAATAAATAAATTACTTAATACAAACTTTGACGAAAAGGAGTATGGAGATCGTATAAAGTATTATTTCATTATAAGTGAGATTTTTCAACACAATCTCGCTAAGTCCATAACTTTTTAAGCGCGAAGTTCAAAAAACCGCGGTAAGTAAAAGGAAAAAGACTTTATTTTTTTAAAACCGGGCTGAAACAACGCGCAGACAACCACGAGTTGTTGAAATGTACTGCGAAAGTCGAAACAGTGCTCCACGTTTGTTTTTGTTTTTTTTAGCACTTTTTGCGGTTTTTGAAAAACTGGACGGGGATTTCTGCATAGGTATATGTCATAGTAAAATCAGGAAAAAGCCGTAGATAGTGGTCGAGTTTATTTTTTTAAACTTACCACAGTCGGAGATTTCTCTGGCAGTTGTGGTTTTTTTTAATAAGACCGTGTATTTTTAAATATCTTACGTAACTATAAAGATGTGTTTAAAAAAATATTATTTTAAAACAACCACTGTTATAGAATATATTAATTGTCTACAATACTTTAAAATGAAGCTAGATGTATTATAATATAGCAATTATAAAATACAAAACAAAAAGTAATTTGTAATGATTAACAACCTTGATTTTTTGTATACAAAATTATGATAGACAAGAACCTTTAACCTGAACTTATAAAAAAAGACAAAACGATTTTAAAAACGCTTTATTTTGATAAGTATGCATTATATATAATTAAGTGAAGTTTATCAGAATTGTTTTTTGCAGATTTTCATAAGCGTTTATTAATTTATGAAAAAAAAATATATTGAGGCTTCATGTATTGATAGTTGATTGTAATCTTGTAAAATAAAAAAAAATTGTAAAATTTTGTAAAATATAAATTTTTATACATTCATTTATTTAGGTTGTTTGGTAAATAAATCCATATAATGAATTGTAAAATTGTCTTACAGTCTTACATAAGAACTGTTTCAATTTAATTTACTGTCATTATCATAAAAATCATCATTACAAAAACTTCGTTATTTGGTTCCTTTGATAGAAAAAAATATATGTAAATAATTTATTATCTATTCATATTTTTACTCTACATTTAACATAACTAGTGTTGTACACAAAATTCTAAAACCATTCACAAGCCAAGTGAACGTCGACAGTCTTCATATCGCTGCAGCCACCGTCTCCCGTTGGCTGAGCGGTTCAGAGGTGCTGCACATCCATATCCACCGTTACCGTTCACCATCATGTAGTCGTAGCAGTCCGTAACGCCGTCGTCGTTACAATCCTGTAAAAAATGCGATAAAATGCAGTATATAATGTGTAATAATTATTTTAGTTTTATCCAACACTATGAAAAAGTAAGTATTACTCCCTAGTGGAGCTCGAATCTATAATACCATTTCTATTTAACTGTATTTTAAAACCTTATTCGACCTATTAGCATAATAAACATACAGAAATTCAGCACGAAAAGTTATAATCATGTCATAAAAATTCCAACATGGCGGCCCGGGTACTTACAGCTTAATTTGCTTAATTTAAAAAGTCGCTAGTAAATTATTACTTACTTTACCAAATCGCTCCAAATAACCTTCTATAATCCTCTTAGCGCAGTGGAAACTTCTTGCGCAGTCTTCCCAAGCTGGAATTAGCGTGTTTTTATTAATGTAATTATTATAAAAATATTGCGAAAGATCTTAAGAAAATATATGAGGGAAATTTTTTATATAACATAATTATAAAAAAATCGGATTTTTCTATCGAAAATTTATGTTATTAGAAACTTGCGATTGTAACAAGTGTTCTGTATTAGCAATATATTTAGAGTTAAATAGGCTTAACAATAGGTTCCCTCTGCCTACCCCGCTGTGTGCGAGATACAGCGTGAACCTGATTTATTTATTTTTATTTTAAATTAGGGACCAGTCATTTTATTGAGATCGTTAACAATAACAGAAAAAAACTATCCGTAACCGTAACCGAATTCAATATAAAACTTTCGAATAATTTCGGATATGGGCTGTCTATGCAAAGACTTAAGAACATTGATTGATATATTGTAAAAGTATTTTACTTTAAATCATCTCTTAAAATGTAAATAATCGATAATCCGGAATAATTTTATATCGATACCGAAACTGCAACCAATAAAATATAATTAGAAAAATATTCTGGCTGTACTCATATATGAAACATTGCATCAGTAATGTGTCTAGGCACTAGAGAAACTAATGACGAATCGGTTTCCCATTTTCCGCATGAAATCATTATTAGTAACATAAAAATTCTACGCCATATTCAGTTAGACAACACTACCTAGTTTTTCAATATAAATATTTCCTCTTTAAGTATTTGAGTCTAGAACTATAAATAGGGTTAACTATTATTTATGTTATGTTTATTGTCTATTTAATACACTCGTAAACGCGACAGGTTCGATTCCTACTCGATAAAATTATCTATATATATAAAATCGAAAGGTCACTCACTCATCACGAAATCTCGGAAACTACAAGTGTTAGGAATCTCAAATTTTGCATAGGAGTTACTTATAGGACGTAGGTGCTCGCTAAGACGGGAATTTGCAATATTCGACTCCTAAGGAGTAGTTATTGGGATTGAAAGTTTGTATGAAACTTCATTACTGTAAATGCTAGGAGTCTCAAATTTTGCACAGAGGTACTATTTAGGACGTAGGTACTCATGGAGACAGAAATTAATAATAACGTCTTCACGCAGGCGAAGCCGCGGACGGGCCGCTAGTATATTTAATATTTTCATTTTCATCGCTCTGTTGTCGAGGAAAAGCGCGGCGTTGAGTCCTTCCTTAGCATATCCTGCTACATGCGGAATACAGTACGCTTAAAAAAAACATCTGCTATCCTATATCCTGCTACATGCGGAATACAGTACGCTTAAAAAAAACATACCATGGTTCCGTTCAGGATCGTCATCAGGTAAGGTAACCTTGCCAGCGTCGACCCAGTACACCCTAGATATATTGAAGGGTCCGCAGTACCCTTTCGTGCACTGGTGGGACAACTGGCACTCCGTGGACACATGACAGAGACAGTTGTAGCACGCCTCTGATAAATTTGGAAGAAATGTGCCTGAAAGTACGTTTTTAATTATTATTAATAATATTATTGATTAGAGGCCGGAGAGTTGAGAGTTGAGGAGTTGAGGAAGTTTCTTGGTTAAACACTCTAATCTCAGGATCTACTGGTCCGAATTTAAGAAAATATTTTTGCATTTGGTACTCCATTCGTCGATGTAATACATATTAAATTTATCATTTCTATTTATTACACTCTAAGCTATATCTATCATACTACTAGCTCGAAACCGCAGGTTAAAGTTAGAACTATATAAAACATAACAAAAGATATTAATCTAATAAGAAAAGATTTCTCACCTTTGGAGTGATGGAAAAATAATATCGCAGCCAACAAAGAAGTACAGAATACGATAAGGTTGCTATCCATTTTGCATCGCTTATAGTCTGAAATAATTTTTATGTTTTATTATTCTAAGATTGTCATTAGAGAAATTCAAACATTTCAGTAAATGTGGTGAAGATAATAAAGTGCTGCATTTTATTTCATTTATTGTGGAATTTTGTTTTCATTTTTTATTTCTCTCTTTTATTTTTTTTTAAATTAAAATGACACAGTACCCAAGTAAATTTTTAACCGATTTCTGAAAGAAAGGGAGGTTATCAATTCGACTGTATTTTTTTTAGGCAGGTTTTTTGTTTTTTTTTTTCATATTTATTTTAAGGACAAGCCCTGTCTCTTATATTCAATTCTTTCTATATTTAGTTAAAAAATATCATATTATATTATTACTTTAAAATATTTCACATACAATTATACGCACACTAACAACAAAAACCAGTATTTTTCTTCACAATATGAAATATTTAAACCAATATGGATTTTTTCTCAGCGCTATGTACTTGCGAGGCGTACTCACTTCAATTACTTAGTTGATTGTAACCGGTTATTATAGTCTAATTATATTATCGTATACGCTCTTTTTCCTTCACATTGGTTACTTGAATTGAGACTTGGAATGTAGTTTTTTTTTTACTTTTATACTATTTAAGTTTTATTCGTTGTGTTATTTATTACTATTACTTTTATAAATATACTCTGTATCTCGAATATAGCAGGGTAAGTAAAGAGAACCTAGTGCTAATACTCTCCGATTGCGTGTTATCTGGCGAAACTCTCTTCTTACCAGATTGAAGAAATTATAATAATTCCTTTCTCCGAGTGGGCGTTTCCCACGACCATAGAAAAAAACGCTTTTTTCAATAATCTAAGTTCAAAATTATATTGCTCATCAGTCATCTTCAGTTCTTCTCTTTATCTTAATTTATTACTTTGTATGTATTAATATATCACTTTGTTTTATGAGTAGGTACGGAGGAAAACTTAGTGATATTTTATTCCGTTCTCCATATACTACTTTATCTTGAACTTTTATAAACGAAATAGTTGAAGAATGTAAACATAAATGTCTTTTCCGCATATATCTCTAAATTTACCTTGATTTTGAATACATTTAAAAAGTAAAGTTATGATGAGGCTGTTGTGGAGCAGTGGCCTCGATACCCACTCTGGGAACTGAATTATTGTTTATTAATATTTTCATTTTTTCTCTCTGGTAATAAAGCAAAGCGCGGTGTTGAATTCCGCCACTCAACGCGCGATGTCTTGAAAATTCGGCGGAAAGTATCCCGCACGCATCCCGCAAATAGCAGGGTAGACAGAGGGAACCTGGAAATCGAGTGCTAAGACATTCCGTATCCATTAAGACACTTCCGACCTCCACTTTCCACCGAATTCTGAGGGCATTGCGTGTTGAATTGCGGAACTCAACGCTGCGCTTTGCCTCGTTACCTTAGCTAGGAGAATGAAAATATTAAATTTTTCATTTCCTCGAGTGGAAATCGATCCTACAACCTGTCTGATTTAGAGTCGCAAGCCTGTGCCCCTTCGTCATGTCTGATCTCAAATATAAATAGATGTTTTCTCATATATTAATAAAAATAACAAAAAAGGTAAACTGGCCTGTTCGTGAAGCCATTGACTTTGGTTAAGGTTAAACACTAGCATCTGTTCTGTTATCTTATCAAATTAGACAGATTAATCTGTCTAAGTTGGGGGTCAAACTGCTTTGTATGGCTAGATAATTATAATTACATGGAAGTACGAGTATTTCCTAATTTAAATTTGCCATTTGAGACCCTCGTGGCGCAATGTCTCAGCATCTGAATGTAAACGCTACAGATGAATTAATTATTTCTATTTTCCTCGCTCTGGTAAAGAAACAAAGTGTGGGGTTCAGTTGCGCCACTCAACACTTTTTTCCAAATCGGGTGACGCTTATGGAACGCAGTTTTAAACACTTAATATAAATATGGTACGGTTTTTACAAGCATATTGATAAAAGTATGATATTGATAGCGTTGTATTATTTTCTCCTATTTTCCAAAGAAGCAAAGAGAATATGGAACAAGTGACTCCGTTCTCCATTGTCCGTTATAGGAACATTTGAACGCCACGCGATATACAATTACTAAAATATTAATATCCATCCAATATATAGAAAACGAATCTACAACCTTTACGTTTACGCATCGACGCTTCTCATCGAAACGAATGGCGTCATAAATAAAATAATAAATAAATTTAAAAAACACCACTTACCGCTTATTCTCACATATTATTAATTCAAAACTTTAACAACATTAAATCACTAGAATATAATAATTAATATTATTTAAATTATAAATTAAATACACATAAATATATGTATACGTTCACAAACTCGTTTCACGACTGACTTGCTTGAGAATAATGATTGTATTAATCATTAGTCAGGTTTGCTCCTATAAAGGTCTTTTTTGTTTTATTCAATGCAACCGCACTCACATATGTGAATTAGCGTTTGATTCAAATTAAATCGGTATTATGATTAAATGTCTCGAGGATTAGGCAGAAAATTGGGGACGGAGTGTCTTAGGGGATGTAGGGGGGTTCCTTTAGCTATATGCGGGGTACAGCGTTAAGCTCATTTTTTTTCCATTCTCATTCGTCAGTTAGTCAGTCATATCATATATCTTATTGTAGATATATTATATTAAGTAGTTTTTGTATAGGTAGGTACATATCTCGTGTTGTCGTGGGTTCTAGCACGTGTTGTCAATACAATTATAAGGAAATTATTAAATAAATATTATTTAATTGATAGTAATCAATTCTATATTTGTCATATTCAAATTTCCGGTATAATTACTTTATATAAACGCAAAATATAGTCGAAGCCGTCGAACGCAGTATCTGAAAGTGGAAGTGGTTATGTGTTCGATCCCCACTCGATTTTCATTTGTCTTCTTTGCGCGCGCCAAGCGCGTCATTTTTATTTTTTAAATTTAATTAAGATTTTTTTACATTCAGTTAAGCAATTAAATTCTAGGTTCTTCACGCTTTGCGCTTTTTCCGCATAACGTAAAAGCGTGAAACTGCGTTATAGTGGTTATAGAGACAGGCTGACTGACTTACAAACTCAACCCCTGTCAATCACAAAAAAATATTTTCATGCCTGGTTTTTTGAAATAACAAAATTGTGTAAGACACATGTGGAAGCCAGTAGTTCCTAAGACTAACATTGGAAACCAGTAGTTCCTAAGAATAATGCGTCCTACCAGCAAATTCTTCTGTTTTACAATATTAACATAGCATATATATGTATAAAGATACTCTAAATAAGGATTTAAAGGTCGTGGGTTCAAGTTCCGCTACGATAAAATATTAGATATTTCATATTACTGTGTTAATAATAAATTACTGTATCAAAAAGAACCTTTTTAAATATAAATATTCGCTAAGAATTCCTTTTTCTTTTGAACTCCGATAATGAAATCCAAAACACTTACTTGAGTACTATTTAAGAGTAATTAACGATACTTGGGGGGTCATAAAGTTGGCTACTTTCGCTCGTCTCGTAAGCTCCTCAAAGCTTCAGGAATTAGCTTAGAATTAAAAGAAAAATAATGGAGGTCTTTTTCGAGTGTTTAGTTACTTTTTGGATGCTTGTATTTTAGAATTTCTGTCATTTATTGTGTTATCCAACACATAGCAGGGTAAGTAGAGGGAACCTGGGAATCTAGTGTGAAGACACTCCATTCCCATTCAGATACTTCCGTTTTCCACTTTCTGGCGTTAATTGGCGTAACTCCAGGCCGCGCTTTGCCTCTTTACTAGAGTGAGGAAATGAAAACGTTAAATATTTAATTTTCCTCGAGTGGAAATCGAACCCACAATCTCGGCTTTTCTTTGCCTCACCCTTTTGCCCCTTTAGATTATAATTATATGAGAAACAAGAAACTGGTAATACAATCTTACCGATCTAAGATAAATCCGCGGTTAGCTGCTATAAATATATCTATTTAGTACCTACTCATCGTAACAGAACTCTTGGGAGATACTCTAGTTCCAAATCCCCAAAGATAGTTGATTATGATGGATAATGATGTTTGTAGTTCTTAATTTTGTGCGATTTTTCTTGTTATTAATTGCTTTTAACACAAAAAATATTTTAGTTTCTGGATTAGGTATACATTTTTTCTTTGAACGCAATAGGTTATGGGTTTGGTTCTCACTCGAGAAAAGGAAATATTTAATATTTTTATTCCATTCGCGGCATTGTATTTCGCCATTCAAACAATGCCTCCAGAATTTGGTGAAACGTGGAAAACTATGCACCTTAGCTTTTACTTTGCCTAAAAAAACATGTATGTAAACATTCATTGTAGGTATCTACGGCCTTGAATTATACACCTAGAGAACTTAGTTTTTTCCATATCACTACAAGGATTTTTTAGTTTTTTCGTTTTTTAGTATTAAAAGTAAAAAGTAGACGGAACATGGGAACTAAGTATTAAGACATTCCGTTCCCAATAAAACATTTCCATATTTATAACTATTTTATTCTCTTTATACATCTATTTTATTTAAATTTTAATATAGCAATATATATATAAAGAAATCACTCGCATACCCTGAATTGCCACTAGCAATAAAAAACGGGCCAGATTTTATAATTTAATAATGCAAGCCGGTACAAGTAAAAGTAAACACGCCGCGACGTGACGACGCGACCGCTGCAGCGGGCAACACTGCGGGATTGTTTACAGTGATAGTAGAGTAGTGGTTGTATTATATAGCTAGATATTCTAACCTGGCTTCACCCGCTTAAACTTATTTTTATATTCTACTCGTAGCTAAAGAAAAATGTATTTTTCAATAAAAAATTACATTATAGTTATAATACTACATTTATAGTATATTTAATTGGGTATGAAGCTATTGTGGACGAAATCTAGTGCTGAAACACTTCATTTCCAACTGTCCGCCTTATTTCCAGAATATTGTAACTCAACGCTTCGCTCTGTTATGTTCTCGTTATCATAAAATGAAAACAATTCATTTCCCTGAGTAGAAATTGAATCTACAACCGTTCTACCTATTTTTAGACGAAACCTCTTTGTTTCCCCATTATTTATATTTGCGTCTAGAACATCCATACACATAAATACATATAGTGGACATGTGACAGCTACTAATGTATCGATTCTCGGTCAAGGATTTGAGGTTTATCGGACCGAGTGTAATGCTCGGGCTTATCCTTCCTATATCAATGTTACACATTTATTTTTTCTTTTTTCTTTTTATTTTAATTGATGGAAATATAGAAAAAAGTTTTTTTCAACATAATAAAATTGTCAAGAATAAGTGGTGGTTGGTTCGATTACCATTGGGGGAATAAGTATTTTTTCTTTTCGAGCTCCTTCATCGCAAGACGAAGCGAGGCGTTGAGTTGCGCAACTCAACACATAATGATCCCCGAAATTGAGCGGAAAGTAGATGATAAAGTGTTTCAACTCTAGATTGACTCTTTAACCTGATATACGCGGGATATAGCGAGGAAAGCGTGAAGAACTTAATAATATTCCACTTATAGTATCTTAATATTTGAAGAGACAACTTAAACACTTAAGTCAAAATTATCGTCCGACAAACGTAATATCTTTGGAAAATTATGTAAATTTCATAAAATATTTGAACAAGTTAGCGCGTGTTTGCCGACAAAAATGTAGAAGCTAGCTCTCGAGTTGAGATAATGATTGCAAATTTCTTTTAGCAACTTTTATTAAGATTTTTGTTAACATAAGTCATTTTGTGAGTTTTGTGGCGCGGCATAAGCGTGCTATTGTAAGCGTGACAGTTGTGGGTTCGATTCCCACTAAATTCGCAATAGCTTCGGAATTCGGCAACAAGTGGGAAAAAAAAATGTTTTAATGGAAACGGAGTTTATTGACTTCTTTCTCTGCTTATCCAGCTATGTGCAGGATACATCCCGTTTTAGACACAGTGCCTTACTGTAATCACGATGGTTAGGTGTTCGATTACCATGTTAAAAACATTGGCCAGAGAGTGTGAAACGTAGTGTCAAAACATATTTTATAGGATATTTTTGTTTTCGAGACGACGGAAATTTTAAAGTTAATCCAAATAAGTACCTATATAGCTCATTTTTTTAAAAGTAAATAAACTTCACCCAATATTGTTATTTCGTATAAACGTATAATAACTTACATAGTAAGTAACTAGTGATATGGCACTTTGCAGTAGCTATAAAATGGAACCTTTTTACACTTTATGTTTTTAATTCCATACTGATAGTTGTTTATTTTGTAAGGAGCTGGACCGCGGCCAACGACGCGCCGTTACAGCGGACCCAATACAGTTTGACCAATTGGCTATTATTATAATACTTTTTTTATGTATTGGAAATCCTTAAAAAAATAACTAAATACTAACAAGTATAGGTAAGTATAAGTACTTAAAAAAATTGCTAAGTTCCTAGTTGATTTTTTTACCTGCACTGTATCCTACATACAGCATGGGAGGCAGAGGAAGCCTAGTGTTAAAATACTTCGTTCCCGACTTTTCCCCCAATTATTACACATTGTAATTCATTTCCTCAAATGGAAATTGAACCTAAAACCACCGTAATTATAGGCAGATGCTATGCTACTGCGCTGCATATACGGCCTAATCATCATTTCGAAAAAAAAGAAATACACTCACTAATATGATATGAGAAAGAAAAGTAATACAAAAGGTTTGTATAATATTCCCTATAAATCAACTAAAGCTGTTCCCCCGACGTTTTTAATATCTCCCAACATCATTACATCTCTTTTATGAAGATAATCCAGTAATTTTGATCGCCATATCTCATGCTGAATATCTCATATCGCAAAAACGGTAATGGATGGTAAAAACGTAATAAGCTTTTTACCAGAATAAAGTAACGACGAATGACGAAAGAATGGTTATATTTAAAAAAAATTTTCAGCTTCACGCTTTTTCCCGTATCTGGTAGGGTAGGCAGAGGGAAACTAGTGAAAAGACACTCGTTCATTGGAAACCGTTACCCACTTTCCGATGAATTTGCGAGGCGTTGGGTGTTGAGTTGCGGGATACAACGCCACGTTTTGTCTTGGTAGATTTAAATGTCGATTCTCTCGAATGAGAATTTAATCATATTGTTTCACTGCGCTATGGTAACTCAGTTAGAATGATATTCTGACTAAATAGGCGATTTGCCTTGTGCAAAGGAAGTATAAAATAAGTTTTTATATTCATCTCTACGTTGTATCCCACTGGCAACAGGGTAGATAGAGGGAACCTAGTGTTGAAACACTCCGCAACCCGCGTTCCGTCGCTATTTGGTGTCATTGCGTGTTGAGTGGCGGAACTCATCGCCGCATATTTTGCCTCGACCCCAGAGCGAATCGAACCCAAAACCTGTTGTGTTTACTACACTCACACGTGCCCTTGCGCCATGACTGACCTCAAAATCAGTTTTAATACTTTTATTCATATTCATTTGTGGTAGATTACATTATTAGTTTTCTAGCTATATTTAATATAATTGATATACAACTTTTGCATAACAGTTGTGGTAAAAGCTTTCAAAATTTAATACTATCATAGGTTTTTCCAATTAGACTAATTGGAAAACATTTATTAATGTACCCATTATGGACTGTTCTTTTTATTTAACGTGAAAATGGCTGAAAAATTAAAATTTTGAAATTTAAAAATATTTTTTTTTACTATGAAGTTAAAAAACCATATATATTGACATTACATATATAAAAATATCACAAACCACCCATAACTAATTTGTCAAACCAAAATAAACGTAGTAATACATTCTGTTAGAACACTAAACATTTATGTCGGGCGTTAAAAGAATTTATTGGGACACACGCTGCCATCGCGGGAACCTACGGGGATTCCCGGTAACATAGTGTGTGTAAAACCGCAGGCGAATAGCTCGGTGTTGCCTGTAATATCTCTCTTGGCATTGACTGCCCGACATACGGCCGGATACAGACGGACAGTATAAACATAAACATTGGATATGAATTTACTACTAGTGCGGACAGAATTTGCTATTTTATTTGTGGATTTCAGGTTAAAATGTGTGCTTGATAATAGCTCCACGTTGTTACGTAGAGTTAAAACACTCCGTTCTCTATTTATGCAATTTTGGAAACATGTATGTTGAATTATAAGGGCGAGAAAGGGCAAATATTAAGGCATGGAACCCATAGCCATCGCTTTTATAGTACATACTCGAAGCACCCTCGATACCCTACGCCATGTTGGACATTAAAAAAGTCCAAAGTAGAAATCGAACCCAGAACTACCACGTACATTCAAATATATAATAATTTAACGTCGCAAATATTAAATAGGTGTATAGACATAAAGAAATTTACGATTGAAGCAGCTACGGGTTGTAGTGCGATGCACTTTTTATTTACTTTGTAGCGCGTGTGCAAGCAGTTTATTACGATCGAGCGTTGACTTTGTTTCTCTCATATATTTACTATTTACCTATGTATGTAGGGTTTGTGAGGACTTATATATTTCAACTGACTATAATGTTTACTAACGACTATGTTTACTAGACGACTCGTTATATTATTTTGTTAGTTCTGTAAGAAATTTTTTATCCCTCACATAGTAGGGTAGGTAAGAGAAACCTGGGACTTTAGGTTAGGACAGGATGAATTCTGAAGGCTTTGATTGCTTGTTGAGTGGAGGAATTCAATGCCGTTTTTAATTTTTTGATGGGGATATGAGAACCTAATATTAAGGAATTCCATTCCTATTAAGATAATTTTACTCCCCACTTTCTGACAATTTTTCGAGACATTGCGTGTTGAGTAGCGGAAATCAACATCGTGCTTTTCCTAATTAGAAAAGAAGAGAAATTAAAATATTTAATATTTCTTTCTTTCCTATGAAAATCGTACCTACAAACGTCACGTTTAAGTCACACCTTATTCCACCAGGCCACGACGGCCTCCAAAAATTTAACTATTTTAAAATTCTTGTTATTGTAATAGTTTTTTGTAGCTTTCAATTAGTTGATCGATATCTAGTTTAGGCTTTCACGTCTAACTTGGCAACGCTCCAAACGCTTACAAAACCAATTGGGGTAAATTAATTGTCGTGTTGAAAAAAATACACTATAGGTATTTATAGATCTACTGCATTTTACTAATCTGACCAAGAATTTAACTATGAAACCAAAAGAATATAAATGTAGAAACAAAAGGGAAGTTCAATTAAGACGTCTCAGGACTTGGGATCTACACTGAATTGTCATCTTGGCAAAGACATTAAAACTCGTATTATTACTCGTACTCGTATTTTTAGATCTATAACGAATGAGTGGACGATTATAAT
This sequence comes from Heliconius numata, assembly GCA_016802625.1. Taxonomy (NCBI): domain Eukaryota; kingdom Metazoa; phylum Arthropoda; class Insecta; order Lepidoptera; family Nymphalidae; genus Heliconius; species Heliconius numata. The sequence goes on from JAEBDU010013220.1 coordinate 21,276, forward strand.
AAATATAAACATTATTATTAAAAAATATAAACATATCGTATTTTTCATAAGAAATAAATTAGATCATTTTACAAGTTGGCACATTGAAGTCCCACGTGGAAAGCTCTTACTCTGAATAAAGTTGACTATCAGCTGACTATCTGAAATTGGCTAGCTTTCAGAATATCAGAAAAATATATAAGTTATAAGTTGCCTAATAAAACTTCGGGTTAACTTGAACTTGTCAGTGTCAAAGAGTGATTTCATATTTAAATATTAAAATTGATATATGTAAGGGGTTCAAGAGCATGTGACAGTTAGGTCTTCGTTAATATATAAAACCTGAAAGCATTCTTGGATAAAAATACACCAAACGCTGGTAGGAACGAGCAGGGAACATGAAATTAGGATTGTGGAACCTTTTTAATAGGTTTTATGAAATAAGGAAAGTCTGTCTGCCACAGCCTCGAGACATTAGTAATAACAGTATCAAATAATAAGCAATAATATATAGGATTAAGGAAATGTTTTTTTAAGCAGCTTTTATATGCGGTTTCTCTGAGAGCATCCTGACATTAGCGCTTTCAGCCAAACCAACTCTACCACTTAAAGATACACGTTAAGCGTGTTTTCGTAAACATTTTTCCGAATGTAAGGGAAGGTTATCCTCTCAAAGATTTAACACCAAACAACTACAAACACACCGATAAAAGAACAGATAAAAACACAGATGAAAATATATTTTTCACACAGCAGGGTAGGCAGAGGGAACCTAGTGCATTGCGTGCTGAGTGGCAGAAGAAATGGAAATATAAATTTAAATAAATATTTCTCTTCCTAGAGTGGGGATTGAACCCACAACCAGTCGAATTTACAGTCACACTTTGTGCCCCTGCGCCACGACTGGCCTCAATATAATTGTTATCAATAAAAAAGAAAGCCGATTTTATAAACTGAGATAAATATAAATACAAATGTCGCTTTATATATTTATCTAACTATTAACTGTATTTAGGTAATATTAAACGTCCAATTCCAGTTTTATGTGTATGCAAATCACGCTTATTGTGTTTAAAATTTACGGTACAACAAACAATGCGCAATTCTGTCTGGCGTAGTTTTCCCGCGTCAAAATTTTCCTTCAGCTTTTAGTTTTGATGCAAAGACTTGTTCACGTTCTGCCAATGAGAATTTATAATACTTGTTTAAATTTTGCAAAAATAATGCTGTTATTAAATTTTGTACTTTTTTTGGATATATTTAAATTAATAAAAATAACTCTTTAACCGAATTAATCGAGTGTTTTTGGAAATCTGACGTTTCGAATATAGTATTTGCGAATGTAGTCTGTGGTCGCGGGTATATTATGTATATAAATTAGTTTTAGTAAAAGTTTTTCGAATAAAATGTTAAAATTGTAATTGCTAAAACCTCGTGTTTCTAATATTTATTACGTTTTAATATATTTAAACTGAACTGTTAATGAATTTGCTTCTCAAATAAAAAAAAACACTCACATACAAAATATATCTAAAATACCACCAGTACGAAAACAGCGTGCATTAATACATATTTGAATTACTATCGCTGCATTGTTCGACTAACAAATATTTGCAGGTAAAATTACGACTAAACACAACGGAAGCTGTAATCCCACATTTCAAATTTAAATTAAACGGCGTTCATGCGGAACATTCGTTACTGTATTGCTATAATAATACAAATTTGCATAATATTTCGTTACAGTGAAGTAACATAACTTAGTGGAGTCAAGATAAATAAAATAAAATGACTGCACGTGGTTCGATTTCTTGTAGAGTAAATTTCAGTTCTTTTTTCCTTTTTTTTCTGGGCAGAGGATTAGAACCAGCGCCTCTTTGAAACGGTCCAAGAGCTCTGACCACTAAACCATATTTTAAGATACCTCGAAATTCTTATACACATATTTATTTTGTTAGCATCTCAGTATTGAGGTTTTTACAAGTTTCCGCTACCCCAAGTTTGGAAACCGAATGCTAATTACATAAATAAGTTGTGACAAATGTATAAAAATTTCGATGTATCTTGCTTGATAAGAACTGAGATGTTGTATGGCTTAGTAGTAAGAACGCTTAGATGGTTCCAATAGCGCTTATTTAAAATTTTGAAATGTTTCCTTCAAAAGTAACAGTAAATACAAATTATGGTCTGATGATGAAGCCCGAAGAATAATTTATAGTTTTTTTTATTATTTATGTTAAATTATTATTTAGCTTAACTTTTCTATATCTTTTGTTTTTATTTATTACTTAAACTGCTACTATTTTACATATTTATAAAATTCGAGCTGCTCGTACAAATACATTAAAACACTGACAGTGATATATTTACGTATTGGCAGAATGCAGATAAGCCAGTGCCGTTGTCAAACGTTACTCGGCAAAAGGAAACTATTTCGCGCGGGAAAACGACGCCATTTCCCTGATCTGATGTAGCTGTGTCGTAATGGCGGCGTCGTTTTGTGGATATTGTGGTGTTAATCATAGATTACATCTTTTTTTACTGCTTACTACTATTACGAAAAATAAATGTTTGTATATGTTTTATATATTATTCACATAATTGACCGGATCGATTGATTGAAATAATGTTTAGTGCGAAACCCTATATGATGCATTTCACAGGAAAGGTCAATTTTAAATTATTATAAAATAAAAAGTTTTAAACGACGAAAGGAGAATATTTTTAATATCAACATCAGAAGCAATAAATAAATTAAGCGGAATCCCTATTCTTATATTCACGCTGTTTAAATTAGTTTTTCTAATCTATATTCTATATACATACAGGTCTATCGCTTATGAGGTACCGAGTAAAAAAAAATAGACATGTCGGTAGATTAGGAAGTGTAAGTTATTACTATATTAAAATTTGCCAAAAATTAGGATTTTTGGTGAACGGGAAAAAACTACATATACTGTTTCACTTTTTACTGCAGTTTCGGTTGCGGACGACGAATACTAGCAAATTATTTGACGCAAACAATTGAGAGAGATATATCTAGCAAAATATAGGTACGTAAACAACAAAATGGTTGCCTTTCACATGTATCCTCGATCTATAGGCAATTCAAATTGATACTAACAAATGATCAGTATTAAATCATTCTGTGCCCATTCGTGAATATTTAACGTTATCAGGAACAATTTATGGGCAACGCTAAATCGTATATTCTTATAATTTGACCGCTACAGTAATAGTATACGAGTACACGGAGGGTAGATAACAAATACTTTATTAGATTTACATTAACTTTGCGGAAGTTTCGATACGTCAAGATTTGGGAGATGGGTGAATTCAAAACTATACGCATAATGTTAGTAATTATTAACGAAATATACCGGCCAAGTGCGAGTCGGACACGTGCACAAAAGGTTCCGTATCGTTGTCTATAAAAAAGGCAATAAATACGGTTGTTGTATGGTTACACTCACTATATTTTTTTTCTTGCGGTTTCGTCAAACGGAAATAATTAAGACTTATGTCTCATTTATTTTGAATTTTTAAGTGCCTAAGTCACTCTGACTGCAGTTGCAGCACAATGAAACTATTAACGTGGTGTAAGCTTTATTCCATAAATTTATTTATTTATTTATTTATTTACACTTTAATTGTGCACAATTATACATTAAGAAGAAAAAGAAGAATATAAAAACGACAAAAACACAACAATTGACACACAAAAGGCGGCCTTATCGCTAATCAGCGATTTCTACCAGACAACCTTTGGGTTAGGAAATCTGTGATAAAATAGATCGATTTACTATCTAATACAAGATATTTTCTAATTTGTAAAAATATTACCGGAAATTAGGACATTCAACCAAAAAATCTCTTCATCTTTTTAATAATATTAAAGATATAGATAAATAATAATTATCTATATTTATAATATAATAATGTTACCTTACTACAGAAGCTAAAAAAACCATCAACGATATCTGTAGGGAAGCGAGTAAGCTTAATTTAATTACAGAGAACAAAAACCATCCTAGCATCAATTTTCAACTTATATTTTTTTATGGTAACGGTGTTTATAACTACTAATAGTGTTTATAATAACTCAAGAATTTGGCTTCGCTCTTTATTCTGCCTGGCATGATAAAGAGAAGTTGAAGAACTTACTCAATTAAGTTATACCATGTAGGTATACTAGCTTCTTCTTAAGGTATAACTTAATCAATTAAAATACTGGTGTTAGCACGCCGTCGTGCTTACATGCGGTGAATGCAAATTTTCAGTAAATTTTGCATAGAATCTAACACTTCGCTCATAATGTATCATCGTGGGAGCTTCGTATATTTTAATTATTAATATGCACATATTTCATGGTTCACAAATATTATCTTCATTTTAAATTAATATTTAAATTTATTGATTTGTGACTTTAGTGATAGTTGTAGGTTCGATTTCGAATATAGACAAATAACTGCGTCACGGTGGTGTTGCTTTATGAACTTAAATTGTTAGATTGTCATCTTTTGTTCTTTCTTTCTATATCCGGATCGGTCCCAGCTTTTGTTGCAGTCTACTTTGCGAATCTAGCACACGTGATTGGAAGCCTAAACACTCAAATATCATCTAATTTCAACAATTAAATATAACACTCTTAACTTCTTTTTCGAAGTCAGTTAAAAAGAGTTCCGTAGATATAACATACAAATTACAACAGATAAGGCACAGCTATTTAAATTCTCATCACAGAACTATAATAATTAGCATTCCTTTATTTTATTCAGTCTAATTAAGTTTCATGGCTGAGCCTTGTAATGGACTATCGGGTTCAACTTTTTACAATTTCATTTGCGCCTCCATGAACATTTGGATGTAAATTGCCATGTCCTTCGAATATTTTACGCAATATTTGCGGACTTATTTGGGATTCCTCTCTTGTTTTGTTAAATATAAATGGTAATATTGGGTAGGCGACTGTCAACGTGATAGGTTGTAGGTTCGATTCCCATATGAGGATATGAAATATTTAGAACTGCTGATGGTGAGCAAAAGCGCGACGTCGAGTTCCGCGTCTCAACACGAAAAGCCTTCAGAATTCGGCAGAAAGTGGGAAATGGAAGTGACTTAATGGATTTAGTATCTAAACACTAAGTTTCCAAATTCCTTCTGACTGCAAACTTGGCAACCTATTGAATAGCATATAGAAGTAATACAGCGTGAAAGTAGAAAAAAGGGGAAATAATGTGCAATATTTATGACATTACTTAGGCTTTTCTTCTATTTCTTTGTGCTTGCATGAGCATGCAGTTTCATGCAGGTCAGAAAAACATTGATACACATTTCAAAATACTTTTTAATTCCAATTTGAACCTGCAACAAACCTTCAACAGTCATAATTGATACTTAAATTATCACGAGAGAAGCACCAGAACCTCGAAATATATCTTCCATCTCAACCCAGCCATTTTCTTTAATATCTCAGTACAAATTCTCAGTAAATACAGTCACGTAACGGTGACCCTTAATATTGTCAGCGTTTCTGGGGTTTTTAATAAAAAGTTTAGAAATATGGGGAAGCGCGCGGAACATTCTGGAATGATGTCACGATGAGTGTGACACAGATTTTTTTTTGGGTAAAATGAGTGTAATTTGTAAGCGGACTCGTAGCAATGACTGTTTTGGTTGAATTTGTTTTAAATTTTACTGCACAAACGTTTGTATAAAATATTGTGGAGAGGACTTTTTGTATAAGCAATTATTTTTTTTTAGCTCCATGTTTAGCAGACTAGACAGTCCTGCAGTCCAGTTAAGAGTTAGACACTCCGTTTACCACTTTTGAGTTGAGGCGTGAGTTCCGCAACTCAAAACTCTAGGAGGAGCGTTAAACTGCTTTTTTCGTACTCTATTTAATAGATTATAAATATACTGAATAGTTTGTAAGTAACAATTTCAGCTGGGCATATTTTGCGTGATTATCAGTAGTTTTAGTTTTTTTAGTTATTCTTTTTTCCATTTTTACCAACAAGAAGATATATTTCTTATTTAAATGTAGTTTTAAGTATTATTAAAAATATTCGTAATTTTCCAAACTCTTTTCACTTGTTATTTCTGATTTAAACATGATTAATAATGTTAAAAATTTCATTTTATCCTATATCTTATAAAACAAAGTCGCTTTTTGTGTCTGTCTGAACTTTCTAACTCTTCTTCTTCTAAACCACCCAACGGATTTTTATGCGGTTTTCACCATTAGGTCGAGTATTTCTCAGGGAAGGTTTATATATAGTTTATTATTTGTACCTTCCTATGTAAATAAACATAAATACGATAAATGTGTCTAAAGTCCTACCCGTTGAGACACTTTCGCGCATGCGCTGCTTTAATAGTAAGTACTACATGAAAATAATGTACTGGAGTATTATTCCTCTTAATAAGATCTACAAAAAAGTCCGCGAGAGCATATTTTTATCTTTTAAGGATAACGTGTAGTGATCATATTTCTGTCTAAAAATAGTAATTTCAATATATTTTTTATTGTGAGGGATATTTTTCCATAATTTTATTAATTCTTAACCTTTAAAATACTTTATTAATTTTCTACGTTAAACGAAGATAAAATTAGCTTTTTACACTATTTCGAAATTGCCAATAGTTTTAGAGAAAAACGCATTTAATTGTTGACACATACGCCGTTGACTCATCAGCTGTGCCGACTCAAGTTTTACTTATCCCTTACTCTCAGCATATAAATAAGTATATTAGTTACGTTGGCCGTTACGTTACGTTAATGTAGATCAAAACTTTCTTTTACTGTTTTTCATTTTAATAAGTACTGTAGAAGTTGTTACAATATCAAAACATCCTTACTGCGAAACGCGCCCCGCGACGTTTTGCTTATACAAGCGCGTCATGAGCAGTCATCGGTGGTTCAGTGGTAGAATGCTCGCCTGCCACGCGGGCAGCCCGGGTTCGATTCCCGGCCAATGCATTCTATTTAATTTTCCTCACAGGCAGCCACGTAGTGCTTGCTTTTCATCAGGGACAGAATACCCTCTTCAGCATTAACCACAAGCTCGAAAAAAAAAACCCGCCCGCTATAGAGGCATAGCAACGAAGATTTAGATGCGTTTGCACGTATTGAATAATTGGAGTTGAATGTATTATTTCAGCGCGATATATTTGGTTTCATATTTTTTGTAGTAGTTATTAGTAGGTAGGCTTTTGTTTATAATTTCTTCCGTTTAAAAATAGTCATTTATCTAAAAATAGTCTTTTAAATATATTTTAATAAGTACTTGAAAAGATTAGTAGCACAGATTTAAAATTACGGTACCTACTAAAAAATCCTTGCCGAGTAAAACAATTGGAAAATCCTTATTGAAACTACGAAAATGCGGGTTGTATTAGAGTTTAATTAATTTTCACATTATCTTAAGTGCTTTGCAAACATACATTATATGAATAATCCAGTAGAAAAGCGGGCGAAGCCGCAAGGGGGTCGCTAGTTATTAATAATTCCAAATTACCTTATTGTCGCAGTAAACTTGGTCCATACAGGTTATAAGAATATTACAATAAAGCACATTACTTGGACGTAATATGCGTCTCTAAGGTAACTTCCGTCTTAAATAGGGTTGACGACAACTTTTTTTAAAAGATTTTATTTTTTATTATGATTCGAGAATTATTTTTTCCTTATTATTTTTGAACCAAAAATGGAATGAATTTTAAAAAATAGTTTTCATAGTTATTTTAAACATATATTGTACATCTTCTCTCTATGGTCTCCTATTTCTTTTAGAAAAGAGATCTACGGTTTTTGGTATGTATTTTTTTCCGTAAAACACCTATAAATTTTCCACTTTTTAGACATTTCCCTTTATAGGAACTACTTAATTCTGATATAATTGTTTATTGAGCAGCTATATGAGTATATAAAACTCGTCCGTTACTGAATGAATAACAGACAGAGTGAAATTTGGCATAAAGTTCCACGAAGAAGTTACATTTCCACATACATATTTTTAAAGTGGCAACCCTGCATACAACAAAATGCTTTAATAAAACTTGTTTTGGTGTGAACTTTAATATGGTATAATTTATTATTCGGAAGTGAAATAATAAAGTGGCAATGTTATGTTGTTGAAAAAAAAAAAAGATATAAGAAAGCATTGCGTGTTAACAAAATTACTTTTTTGTATTTATATCTTTAATATCTAATTTTAGCGTTCTAAGAAAAATAAATTGTAAAATAAAAATATATGAACATATTAAAATATTGTCTGTTCAGTTTCAATTTTATAGTTATTTTTGGACATTATTAACTGATGAAACTGTCTTTTCACCTCTCAACTCTTTTTACACCGTACTAACTCCTTTGTGTGTTCTATATACAACGTCAACTGACACCTTTGAAATGCTATGATTAAATGAATGAAAATGATACATCATTATTTTCCTGATCATAAGCACCTCGTTTTCTACTATAATTTGGTTTTTATGCTAATTTTTTAGTGTTCCGTATGTCCATCTGTCAAGATCCCTTTCTTTAGGAACGCTTGGAAATAGCAATCCGAAATTATTAATATCATAATATTTCCTGTGTTGGCCTCGTGTGTGAACTACTAGTTTATTTCATACAAAATTAATGAATACGATCGTAAAATTAAATTTGTAAATTTTTATGTCTTTCTTTTATGTCTTACTTAAAATTGAAACGGAACCCTCGGTGGGTGAGTCCAGTTCGCACTTGACAGGTTTTTGTACTATATTGTTGTTCGAGTCTTTTATCATTTTCACATTTTAAAATGTTTTGCAGAACATTGTTCTCAAGAATTCATTGTCACGGTCTTGAATATAATAGCACCTATAGGATACTTTTTTACTTTGACTGACGTGGCCCAATTTCAGTGTATTTAAATGAAAGCTATTAAAAGCATAAATATACTAGTATAATAATAATTATAGTTTTTTAGGGTCATGCTTATTCTGCATTGTTATGAGGGTAGACAGAGAAAGCCTAGTATTGAATTTGAAATTTGAATATATCCCCCAAGTGGAAATCGAACCTACAACGATCGTCTTTACAATCATATGCTGATATAAAACACTACGAAGTCCTCATTTAAATTATGCTAGGCTAGACATTGCTCTGGTTTAGATTTATAGAGTGCATCGTTGATTTTCATAATCTAACATACGATTTTTTGGAATATCAGTAATTGTCAAAAACTGTGTATATTTATTATACGTTAGTTATTTATTATGCTTATATTGTGTTTTTTTTGCTTCATGCTACATCTTACAAATACCAGGTTAGGCAGAGGGAACCTAGTGTTAAGGCACTCATATAATAAGGATTAGGTACAAATATTATGGTAGCAGTAGATTGGTTGAAAAAAATTAAAGATTATTTATTAAGTACTGAGTTTGATCTTAAGAGGATAAGGAAAATTAAATAAAAGACAATGCTATAATCAAAAAACATTGAACGCTATATTTAATAATCTATAAACAACATTCATATAGGCGTTATAAGACCGTCTACACAAAAACAATATTACACGAACATTACGCTAATATTTGTAAACAAATATAAGAGAGGCTGTCAGTGTGAAAGTGGTATTAGTTTTTTAAAATATACATTTAACTAGTTGCTATCAATTTATTTACCGAATATTTGTGTCTCTCTCTCTTTCTTTTGATATTGATAAAAAAGGGACAGCGTCATGTTTTAGTTTTTTAATGGTAATTGTATGAAAATACAATAAGCTGTGGGTAATTTTAAATTTATAGTTAAACCACTTTCGAATTGATGGCCTCAAATATATATTATATACAATATGTACTGATATTTTTTCTTTAAAGAATATTTTTGTGCTTAATTTTCCATAAAAATAATAACCTTATTATATAAAATGGAAGAATGCAGTTTTAAAGTTCCAATTCAAACTTTCTAAATAATTTATTTATATCCAAAAATATTATATATACTGTCTTTTAGAATTTATATTTCATATATATATGTAATATTATAATTATTTTGATTATAAAATTTGAAAATATTTTTATCATGATGTGAATAATTAATATAGACAATATTTCACGTTTCTTTGTAAAGAAACTGAAGAAATGACCAAATTTTAATTTATGTATATTTTTAATATAATTCGATATATGTGTATAAATATTTTTTTAAAATAACTCACATTTTTCTACCTCAAATTATAATTGGTTTCGTTTTTTATTTTTTTATTACTTTCAAATATAACGGCGTTCTGTCTTAGGCCTTTTGTTATAAATTTAAATGATATGTTTTGAATATAATAAATAAGTAAATACAAATACATTCTGTTACTTAATGAATACATAATTTTACTTTTAGTAAAATAAAAGTTACTATTAAACAAAATTTAGAATATAATAATAACTTTTATTCGATAATAATTAAAGCTAACATTGAATTTAAAGCTTGACATCGACTTATAATACGATAAACAATTAAAAATAAAAGAAAATCGATTTTATTTTTTTTAAGAAAAAAAAACAATATATCACTAAGAAAATATAATATTAGAGCATCATTTTTAAAGACTTATAAATTTTTAATTACATTCATTTTTGTTTGAAAAAGTCAATAATTGTACAATTTATCTAACATTATATAAATCGATTAATCGCTCATTTAGAAATAGATGAGTGAAATGTTATGACAATATAAACCAAGTATAAATTATTACTAGAGCTAATTATTATTATTAATCTATATTTTAAATTATTATTGCATTCGTTAAGCTGACTAAACATTTTTTTACAGAAGTAGGTACTTAGCATCGATATACCGTAATCAACGTACAAACCCAACTATTGTACTTATAAAGTTGACTTTAACATGTAGAGATTTAGAGAGTGTATAGGGGCACTAAGAAAGACAAGTTTTTTCATTTTAAATCTTTAAATAAACAAAGATGCTGGCAACGATAAGTTTATAACATCTGCATTTTGAATGCAAAAACTAATGTGCATGATATCGGATCACGTAACAACGTGAAAACTTTAATTCGGTAATAATAAAAGAGTAGACCGATTTCACGAACAAATGTAAGATCACTTAGTTTAATTGTAAATTTAGTATCAGCTTAATAGGTAATATAATAATAATTCTTCTATAGACGTTTGAACCAACATTAAGCAACAATTATCATATATGTAAAAACTAACGTACAAAAATCTAATCTAAGCAACATGGACGTGAAACTAAGTTTGTGGACCTCCGTGTTTTATTAATATTGTCCATCATTGTGCATTGTTTTATTACATATTATCACAAAAACATCAATTATTTAATCAAAAACTCGTTTAGAAATATTATTATTTCCTACAACGCCTTCGCTATTTGAGCATCGAACGTGAAATTCTTATTAAATACAATAATGTATTATTGGTACTTATTTACATAGCATAATGCTTTATTATAGAAAAAAAACATCAATTTTAATACTAATGTATATGAAAACACACATTTAGCTACGTTACGCTGTTGTACATAAATGCTGTAAATAGAAACCCTTATGTTAAATTATAGTATTCTTGGTGAATGAGCGTCTAATGCCTCCTAAAGTCCAAATTATTCTTCTCGTATCCCAATACCAAAATGCTCTACGTAAACATTATCACAGGCTTCTGCTCCTAACCCTGAGGGTCGTTTCAACATTGCACCCTAATTTCAATAATTCAACCTATTCATAATATTTTAAAACGAACTCTGTTCCAATTACACTAAAGATACCATATTTTTTTTTATTTGTTAAATTTCGTATAAGAAAACACATTTTTTCAAGTCTTTACTTCGAATAGCTGGTCGGGGGTTTCACAGGGCGCTATGTTAGGCCCGGTATTGTTTTTGTATGTCACTGGAACGTACAATTTTTTTCAAGCAGGTAGATAGGTAGGTTTTGGCGGTGGTCGCCTAACAGTCATGCGGCCACCTGGATGGGTGGCCGGCTACGGATCACATGACGCAACAACTTTTCGCTCTTCCCTTCAACTCGGCCTTCAGGTCACGCTTGCTCTTACTGCGCCCGACCTGCTTCTGGTAAAAATGTATATATTAATAATTTATATTATGTTCTTTTTATTATTATAAATTTCATATACGTAAATGAAAAATAAAAATAACAATTGAGAATCGAACTATAATAATTTCAAATGTATTATCAAGAGTAATTCGATTATTAATATAAGACGTACTCTTATTTATGTATAGGTATTGGGAGAAATAAATATAGTATATATTTAATAAACATGCGAACGCGTTATCTTTACCTGTGTGAAGCCAGCGGGGGCGCTAGTGAATGAAATTAATAGAATCAAAAAATATAATACCATGTTCTAAATAATAGATTATCATTTCGGCTTTGTTTGAGTAAAAAGACCTATTTGATCAATTTCAAATTATTATTTTTACTTTTACACATTTTAATATAAGATGAAATATAATCATTGTACACAATTAGTTGAAAATTCCCCATAACTAAAACTAACTTCCAAGAAAATCTTACACGAAATTTTATAATGAAATTCCTTTCAAAGTAGTTTAAGCTTTTCTATTAAAGCCTTCGAGAAATGTACCTGTTGCTTCATTTGTTGCTTGTTCAATTTGCCCAGAGCCGCCAGAGCCGCTACTTCAAAAGCGTCTTTCACGCCTTTGCTGGAGGCGCGAGCTGATGTCTCCACGTAAGTTGTAGCCCCAAGCTGTCTAGCTACTGATAAAGCCTAGAACAAAAAAAAAAATGTAGCGCTGGTGTTACTTTTGAGGCATTTTCTTGAGGAGAGAGGTAAAAATTAAAAGCCTGATTTGTACGCTTTATTTCTTTTAAAATTTATAGAATATTATACGTAGAGTATATAGAGAAAGTGTGAAAAGTAGCGAAGGAGAAGCAGAGTGAATCTATTTCTATATAAGTCACTCAATTTTAAAGACAATGCAAAATGAAAAAAACCAGTGGCGTAGCTAGGGGGGTGCGAGCGGTGCGGTCGCACCGGGCATCAACAGGAAAAGGGCATCAAAGTCGACGATTAGTGTGTTTTTTCTTTGTTTTTTAGACTTTATACCATTTTAAAGGGCATCAAGTCCTTTAAGCCGCACCGAGCATCAAAATGAAAGGGGCATCAAAGTCGACGATCACTTTGTTTTTTTTTAGAACTCAACGTCGATGATTACGTTTGTTTTTTTTTTAGAAGTCAACATTGACGATCGCTTTGTTTTTTTATAGAACTCATCAAGAGAAAAGAGGGATTAAAGTGGATGAAAAGTTTGTTTTTTTTTTTTTTTTAAAAGTCATCTTCGATGATTATTTTTTTTTTTTAGAACTCATCAACAGGAAAGGGGCATCAAGTCCCCCGAGGCGCACCGGGCAGCAAATACCCTAGCTACGCAACTGAAAAAAACCTTAAGATTATTTAGTACATAAAGTGATCACGTAGAAGGAAAGAGACCTAAAATATGAATATCATCAAAATCAATGTTAATTAAAGCTATAATTTACTGCTTCATGATATATTGTATGCAAATCCGTTGACAATGACTAAATAGTAAATACACAGTTTAATAGACGAACGCTTCGAATTTGCCTCGATTTCGGAAATTTACATAATATTGGTTGTCTATTTATTCTCTACAGTAAAATATTTAACTTGTAACGACTAGAGTTGTTTGTGAAAAGGTTGTTTTTACAATGTTTTTAAAAACGAAATGAAATGGACATGATGTTCACAATGGCACAATCAAGCAAGGAAATAAATGATTTACATTTTTGCTTGTACTTTATACTTGTTCTTTTATTTTTCTTTGGTTTCACGCCCGTTTCCCGTATAACAGGACAGGCATTGTGTAATTGGTGGAACTCAACGCTTCTCTTTGTCTTGTTACAAGAGCGAGAATCGAACTCACAGCCGTCAAGTTTTAAGTCAAACAGTATAGAGTCTCGAAAATTGAGGTAAACGTGTGGGTCAGAGTTCCTAACATTAGGTTCCCTCCGCCTTACCTAATGTTCTAATTCTAGTGTTATAATATCTGGCGTCAATGCCTCTAAATAATTTAGATAATTGAACGGTGACCTGAATTGTTGGTGTCAATTGTCTTGTAGGAACTCATTGGAATGACATTCAAAGCATTTCCAGTGGAGTATTCGAGATCATTAGCAGACCACTTCTCGCTTACCTATTCATTATTCATATGAAAAAAGACCAAAATAAAGCCAAAAAAATATATAAATATTTTCTTAACATATAATCAGATACGTATTATTATCGTAGGTCTCTTAATAACGTTAATTTGGCGTAATAATGACTTTGAAAATTGCATTGTTTGACCAGACTAAGAATATTTATTTTTCTTACTTTTCACCTCATATTTATTTTTAAATAATAGAAAATCGTTCCTCTTGTAGCGATACTTCATCACGAAGAGATCAATTTTTTTTATAAATTTAATTTTAATGACTAAACGAAGAAATAAAAGGTTTCCAAATTTATCAAAAAAAATAACTCTCAATACGTTTACCATTTTTACCGTAGTGGAAAACAAGAGTTAAAAGTACAGTTAAATCTCGTACTAAACTACAGCTACGAGTACAACGGTTAACTATAACAGTTTAAAGCGGATTGTACAAGTGACACTAGTTCTCAATATTTTATTTACATTAACGATCAGACTAAAAGATGCTTTATTATACCATAGTCTAAGATTCAAATTCAATTTCAGCGAGTACTGGTTTTCCTTTTTTGTAGCGTCACGCTTTTTCCTGCAAACGGTATGGTAGGCAAAAGGTAACCAGTATTAAGACGCTCAATAGAGCGTCATATACTGGGCCATTTTCCACCTAATTTCCTAAATCAGCGAAAGCGGAACTCAACGCCGTGCTTTTCCCATCAGAAATATAATGAATATTAACATATAACTATTATGACGTGACATTGGCGAAATGAATTGTGCTCAACTGGCACACTCGAAACGCCATATATCAAGAATTCAATTCAATTCAATAACTATTATGTTTAATATAAAGATTCTTGTAGAGTTAAAAAAAAGGTGATTCTCAGTTGAAAAACTAATATTTATGACGCTCGTTTCGATCCCTGGAGGTATATTAGGTTAAGTAGTATGTCAGTCAAAAAGATAGAAAATGAAAAGAAAATAGTATAGTTTACTAACTTTCCTTCGCCTATTCCGTCTGTTACTTATATATAGTCAGTCAATCAGTCAGTAAATTAGTCAGTCAGTTAGTATATTTGGATTTACTGGAGGGGGAACCTTTGGGGGTATAAAAACATTTATCGCCTACCTCTTCGCTGGTGACTGGGTGTGTTCTTAGCTTAGACAGCATGGTTAGTGTTTCCTTGTCGTGTCGTAGGTCTGCTTTGCAACCGCACAGTAGAACCGGCGCCGACCCACCGTGAGTGCGGACCTCTCTGTACCACTGAAAAATATATTATATTTAATTAAGTAGAATCAAATAAATAAATCAGTTTTACGCTGTTTAGTAAAAACATAATATGTGCTTATAATATGGCGAATACGATACAGCCGAAATAGCTCAGTTGGGAGAGCGTTAGACTGAAGATCTAAAGGTCCCTGGTTCGATCCCGGGTTTCGGCAAGCTTCTTATTTTTGTTAGTTATAAAAAACTAAATAAATAATAGAAAAATGTATATAATATAAAAAATACATAAGGAAACAAAAATAGCAACTGCATACAAAGTAAAAACTAAAAATAAAAAACAAGTCTTTTAGGAAGAATAAATTTGTTGAAGAATGGGTCATCATATAAAATTGGTTTTGTGTCTAAACATATATATAAACATATATTATATATAAACACTTTACCCTTTTCATTGCGCAGTAGGATAAAAAGATATAAAGGAAAACATCTAAAATCTAAAAGAACACAAACAGACACTTCTCAAAAACAATAAAATTCAATTCCAAAATATATTTATTATATCGCATTTAAAACTTTTATGTGCAGTTTCAAGTTTTCATTGCACTTCTTCTAAAGCTATCCTGAAATCTTTTTCAATAAAAAGCATAAAAGCTGCATCATTCCTTAAGCTATCAAAGCTGGACTAGCTACTTAATCGACTTGCCATAGATTTAAGCTTTTCCTGTTTTTAAAAAAACGAAACTTCCTAGCCAGCGAGGCCAGTCGTGGCGCGGGGGCACAAGCCTGTGATTGTAAACGCCATAAATTATAGGTTCCATTCCAATTAGAGGACACGAAATATTTAATATTTTTATTTATTCACTCGGGTGTCGAGGCAAAGCGCAGCGTTGAGTTCCGCCATTCAACACGCAATAACTCGAAAACCAGTAATAACGGTTTACGAAGGCCATCATGGTGCAGCGGCCCTGTAAACGCGACAGTTGTAGGTTCGATTTCCACTCGGGGAATTGATTATGACTACTTATTGAATTACCTCATTCAATTCATTCAATTAATAAGATAAAGCTCAGCATTGAGTTTCACTCATTTCATTCAACACTCAAAATTTAGGCAGAAATTGGACAGAAATTGGCTGTAGGCAGAAGTGAAACTTAGGACTTCACAGAGAAGATAATAATGTAATATTATTTGTAATAAAAACAAAGTAGTCCCTAGAGTGGTTTGATAAGAGCTTCCTATTAGATAGGTACATACTTTTGAGGACTATGCAACAAAATTTGTTTTAGAAGAAAACCGGAGGTTGTGGATTCGATTTTCAACTGATTTTTCATTGTGTAAACGAAATAAAAAAAAACATACAGTCGAATTGATAACCTCCTTTTCTTACAGAAGTCGGTTAAAAATAGACACAACAAAGCATTTTAAAAGAAAAAAAAGAAAAAGTAAACAAAAATTATATTTTATGCAGCAAAGAAGAAGACAAAGGAAGAGACGACCTTAACACTATTAGCAATCTCTTACAGATAAGCTTAATCATAAATAATAATATATAAATATTAATAAGAAAGCCACAAAGGTAGTATATTTTATTTCGTTTTTCCTAAGGCTAAAAGGCTATTTTCAATATAAGCCATTCTTCGTCTACAGGAAGATAAAAATAAATTGTTTTGTGTTGCCGAGAAACAAATTTCCGGTCTGTGGCGGAAACACAAGTGCACCGTCGGAAACCTCCCAGTGAAGAGGCAACTTGATATTGATTGCCTTTTAGCGACGTCCTATTATATTAGATCTGGTTTTATGGTTTTTTTATTATTGTACGGAGAGTATAGTGCTGAATCACTCTGTTGTTTCGAATATTTTAGTGACCTAGAGTTGGACCTACCTAAGCCATACAGGTTGTACTTAATGAATACGTAAATAGGCATTTTTTTATTTTTTCTATGTTATTTTTTTTTAACTTTACGCTGTATACCTCACATAGCGGAATAGTCAGAGGGAACCTTGGGATAAGATACACAATTCTCCATTAAGATACTTCGTTTACCCACTTTCTTGGGGCTTGAGGAAACGTAAATAATTAATTTCTAAGTGGGAACCTAACGCGTCGCGACGCCTACCATCTTTATAATATTTAAATTTTAAATTGCACTTAAAATTAGTTTTACTTAATAACACCATGTAAACCAAATTGCACTTATCGATTTTTACCTATATTGAAAATACCTCAAGATTTTATGTGTCCGCCATATTGAAGACCAAATAAATGAGTCATGCCAATTTATTCTTATAGGTTAAGGCTTATTCAAGGTGGGTAGAACAATGCGAGGAACATAAATGTATTCGCTACAACACTATTGTGTAATTCCCAGGCCATTTGAGTTTATATTGTCCATGTTAATAGTTGGTGTTGTTAGTGATGTACGTATTACTGTGGCCTACATATTATTATTTAAATAGGATTATCAGCTTCACGCTGTATCCTGCACATAACAGGGTAGGCAAAGGGAACATAGTGTTAAAACACTCCGTTCCTCATTTTGCGCAGATTTTTGGAGGCTTTGCGTGTTGAGTGGCAGTGGCACTCAACACTGCGCACTTCCAGCCCATAATCTCACTCATACATTTACATCTGGTGAAAATCTGAGGTAGGTTCAAGGAAATGCCTCAAGTTAGAAATTGAAATCAAACCAAGAACTATCACTCACAGCCAGGTTAAATATCACTAAATATGGTTTTGATTCTCACCTTAGCTGCAGCATTGTTTAGGCTTTCGGGTTCAGCGATGTTGAAGCATAGCATGAATATCTTAGCGTCCTGGTACGCGAGTGGCCTTACAGTGTCATATGCTGTGGTACCTGTAAAAAGAAGTTCTTTAGTAAGAATATAGAACGGAGAGCTAAAAAAATATTTTATATATCAATATTATCTCTCCTCTTTTGAAGCAAGACGTAGTGCCGGGACACAAGTGTGTCACTGTAGCCGTGACAGTGTGAGTTCGATTCCCAATCTAGGAAAATGAAATATTATTTTTTTACATTTCTTCGCTTTGCTATGGACACAAAGTGCGGCGTTGAGAACAAAAAATATTTTCGACGCTATAGTGTTCCAGTTCAAATGTTTCTTAAGCCCAAATCGACCTCAGGGGTATCGTTATTTTTATTGTATACTAGCTTCCGGCTCTCTCATACAAGCAATAATGAAGAAAATATTCTTTTATTGGTGGTTTTCCAGCTTCACGCTTTTCCTACATGTAGTCAGGCAGAGAGAATCTAGTTTTAAGACACTCCGTTCCCTACTTTCTCATTAATTTTCGTTACATGCGTGCTAAGTAGCGGTACTAAACTTATAGGAAATAATTTAAATATATCTTAGAGATATGGGTTCAAATCCCGATATATTGAAATTCTATAACGAAATTTAACTTAACGTAAAGTTTTAAGTTAACCTCGCGTAACCTATAAACGTTAAGCATTGCTTCATTCAAAGTTATCCCACGAGCAATACCGCTAGATACGAGTACATTAGATGTGTATTAAGAGCAGTATACGGTTTAAATATACCAACAGTTAATGAGTTAATGTGTAACAAGTAGATACTTCTCAGACTAAAACAGGCGTGTCCCATATAGCGGGTTGTTGAGAAAATGTTATGTTGTAAGCTCGTTGTAAGTCATTATATTGTTTTTTTGTAGCTTCTTGATTCTTGTTTCTTGTATATGGAAAAGTAGGGGAACCTAGTTTTAAGATACTCTGTTACCTTCGTCTTGTTTTGGAAATACGAATAAGCGTCTTGTTACCAGAGCGAGTATGAATCGAAAGTTCCTCCAAGTGGAAATCGAACTAGCATTCGTTGCGTTTACAGCCAGACGTACTAGTGCACCACATCGAGTTTATACTATAAATGTAAATTAGTATATTTGTTTGTTACGCTTTCACCATGAAATATTATACATATATTTTCATAAATATAGAGTCCCTCAGCTAAAGAATATTACTTCAAGCAGTTTAAATATAAACGCCACCTGGTGTTCAAATAAGTAAAATATATTTTCTATTTTCTCAAATTAATCTGAATTTTATTATTCTTTTATTATTTTTAAATCATTCTCATTCATAACGCGAACGAAGACGCAGTTTTAGATTTTACAAAATATCTGGTATCTATTATTGCAAAATTATAATAAAAGTTATGATTTGTTAGCTTTTTCGTGTATTTGATTTTGTTAACAAAACAGTATAATATAATTAATTATTAAAAAAATAACTTTTTAATTTACTGTAAAAAGGACCAAAAGTTTTGCCGAAACCCGGGATCGAACCAGGGACCTTTAGATCTTCAGTCTAACGCTCTCCCAACTGAGCTATTTCGGCGGTGCAATATATGTTGAATTTTACTATAGTACTCTTATGTCTTATCTTATGTTTATTTAAGTGTAGATAAGAATATATGTGATAAAAAAGAAAATATTATATATGAAACACATAACCCTCCTTTACGCAGCGCAGTCTAAAAAATCCTCAATAGTATCAATTTTGAAGTACAATCAATAATTAATATTTTCACTTAAATACTGTTTATGAAGTACATCTTTATTTTAAGTCGGTTAAAAATAAAATCTCCATTATCTCAGTCTTGTATAACGTCATCTTCGGTCATATCTAATTAGTGACGCATTAATCAGTGACGTGACAAGTTAAGCTTTAGATTAACATGAGTTAACTTTGCAGAGGATTTACTTATCTATTGTATATGTATTAACTAACATTAACCTAAGGCTTCATCTACTTGGACGTATCTAGAGATATTTTCTGGGAGGACTAGTTCTAGTTTTGAACAGATAAGTTCCTGTAAAGGATTTTTTTAGCGTCACTCTGTATCCCGTGCCTAGCAGGATAGGCAGAGGGGAACCTAATGTTAACCTGCGCCATGACTGGCTTTTTAAGTAAAATTTCTAGGATAGGCACAAGACTATTTTGGGGTGGGCACGGTCTCCCGCTTCCCTATAAATACGTATAAAATATTACTTAAAGCACCACAAGCGTGGATAGCGTGAAACAATTTTCAACAGAGCGCAAGAGATCTATAGATCTTCCATAGATCATCTACAGCGGATGCTGTTGCTATACTTCCATATACATTAAGCTGATAAAAGCGCCTACACTAGTATTACCAGTATTACCTTACTTTGATGGTAGCATTGATATGATCGGTTCTCACGCCCGCTTCGCCCACTCGTTATGGTAATTACAAGCAAATTGTGTTATTTATTCGTGTTTTATGTTTGTATTCATTAAGATTTATTTATTTGTATTTTAAATAGGTGGTCGCAGGTTCGATTTAAAATAGATGACATTTTAGCGGGATATAGCAGGGGAGATAGAGAGAACGTAGTGTTAAGACACTAACCCACTGTACCATGAAAAAAAATCCATTTCATTTGAAGCACATCTAAAATGCTGTATCCCGCATGTAGCAGGTTAGGCAGAGGGAGCTTAGTCTTAAAACACTCAGCCGAATTGTGAAATTAATGTATTAAATATTTCATTTCCCCTCTCGAGAATCGAACCCACAACCTGTCGCATTTACAGTCACACGCTTGTATTTCTACGCCACTACTGGCCTTTATACCGACTGCGAATATAATTGAAGTCACTGACCTATTAAAGAGACTCTATACATGTCAAATACATGGTAATGTGTTTGTATTGTCGATATGGCCAATCAGTTGTGACAGTTGAATTAACACAGATGCCGAATTATATGATACTAGCGCCCCCCCCGCGGCTTCGCCTGCGTGAACTACGTTTATTTATTTATTTATTTACACTTTATTGTGCACAATTATACAATAAGAAGAAAAAGAAGAATATAAAAACGACAAAAACATAACAATTGACACACAAACGTTATTATTAATTTCTGTCTCCATGAATACCTACGTCCTATAAGTGACGTCCATGCAAAATTTGAGACTCCTAGCATTTGTAGTAATGAAGTTTCATACAAACTTTCAACCCCGAAAACACCTCCTTAGGAGTCGAATATTGCAAATTCCCGTCTTAGCGAGCACCTACGTCCTATAAGTAACTCCTATGCAAAATTTGAGATTCCTAGCACATGTAGTTTCTGAGATTTCGTGATGAGTGAGTGACCTTTCGATTTTATATATATAGATAAGCTACGAGTATAATTATATAGTAAACCCAGTTGAAGTGCCGAAAAAGAAAGAGAGAGAGAGAGAGAGTAATGCTTAGATGGAACGTACTCCTTTTAAGTTCGATCCTCGCTCGGGGCAGTAAATTGTTTCCCCTTCCGTTACAAAATGCGGCGTTAAGTTCCGCCAGACAGCATGCAATGTTTCGATCACAAAGTGTGAAGCAAAAATAAATACTGGATCATAGTAATTTTATTTATGTTAAAGGAGTAATTTTAGGAATGTTTTAACATCCGGGTGGCGTGCAGCCCATCTGCGATGCACTTGATAATAAACATTGTACAGGAAAAGGGAATGAATTAGGTAAATGTTATCTTTAGGAACGCAATGTTTTGTAAATATTTTGAAATAAATTTACTAAATTAGAGTTGAAACTTTAAATTAAAATATTTATAAATTACAAAAATCATAAAAAATAATTACTTAAATTAAATGAGGCCGTCATCGCCGTTTTAAATATCTTTTTAAGTTGATAATATTGTTAGTACAGCTGTTTTATTAAGGTTTTTTCCAGTAATTATTATTTAATTCAATATTAACAATTTCGTTCTAATTCAATATTAACAGTTTCGTTTACATTTATTTTAGTTGTTGATTAAAATAGTTAGTGATATTATTTTATTTATTAATAATATTTATTTATTTATTTTTCTTTCTTATATCTATTTATTGTCGGGTTATTTTAATATTTTCTTACTAATCCTATTGAAAACTGTAAATAATTTCGTAAATACGAGTATATTTAATAAACATTCGTATATCCTATCCTATATCTTATAAAACAAAGTCGCTTTTCGTGTCTGTCTGAACTTTCTAACTCTTCTTCTTCTAAACCACCCAACGGATTTTGATGCGGTTTTCACCATTAGGTCGAGTATTTCTCAGGGAAGGTTTATATATAGTTTATTATTTGTACATTCTTATGTAAATTACCATAAATACGATAAATGTGTATAAAGTCCTACCCGTTGAGACACTTTCGCGCATGCGCTGCTTTAATGGTAAGTACTACATGAAAATAATGTATGGAGTATTGTTCCTTTTAATAAGATCTACAAAAAAGTCCGCGACAGCATATTCGTATTTTTTGAGGATAACGTGTAGTGATCATATTTCTGTCTAAAAATTGTAATTTCAATATATTTTTTATTGTGAGGGATATTTTTCCATAATGGTATTAATCCTTATCCTTTAAAATACTTTATTAATTTTCTACGTTAAACGAAGATAAAATTTGTTTTTACACTATTTCGAAACTGCGAATAGTTTTAGAGAAAAACGCATTTAATTGTTGACACATCACGCCGTTGACTCATCAGCTGTGCCGACTCAAGTTTTACTTATCCCTTACTCTCAGCATATAAATAAGAATATTAGTTACGTTGGCCATTTAATGTAGATCAAAACTGTCTTTTACTGTTTTTCATTTTAATAAGTACTTTAGAAGTTGTTACAATATCAAAAATGCCTTGCTGCGAAAGGCGTCCCGCGACGTTTTGCTTATACAAGCGCGGCCCGGGTTCGATTCCCGGCGGATGCATTCTATTTAATTTTCCTCACAGGCAGCCACGTAGTGCTTGCTTTTCATCAGGGACAGAATACCCTCTTCAGCATTAACCACAAGCTCCAAAAAAAAAACCCGCCTGCCTCTATAGCAACGAAGATTTAGATGAGTTTGCACGTATTGGATAATTGGAGTTGAATGTATTATTTCAGCGCGATATATTTGGTTTCATATTTTTTTAGTAAAACAATTGGAAAATCCTTATTGAAACTACGAAAATGCGGGTTGCATTAGGGTTTAATTAATTTTCACATCATCTTAAGTGCTTTGCAAACATACATTATATGAATAATCCAGTAGTAAAAGCGGGCGAAGCCGCAAGGGGGTCGCTAGTATATAAATAAATATTAAAGCAGGCGAAGCCGCGCCGGTCCTAAGTAATTAATATAAAAACTAAAAACTGTTACAGATATAACAAAAAATACGTTCTAAAAAGCCTAGCATAAAAGCATATATCCCAGCACATAGCATATAACGATGCAAATACTCATTTGTCACCGCATTAAAGTTCCGCGGCGCACGCGTGCGTGTTAGAGATAGCACTGCTTTATGAACAGACGGACACGCTAAATGGTTTGTTTTAATACTGCTTGTGTATACGTAACTTGGTGGAATGCCTAGCTTGTGAGTAATGCCTAATGCCTAATTATTTTTGCATATTTTTGGTTATAACGGAACCCTTCTCCTCCTTATCGTCTGTCTAGAGCATTTATCTTAAGATCTGGTGGAGGTATCAAGCTAATATTAATATCAAATTGTCTATCTACGATCTCTTGAAGCATAGAAAATGAAGCTTCTAAGTCAACGTAATCAAAAGATAGGAGGCATTTAGTATGAAATGTTGAAATGTGTAATTTAAATTTACCTATAGGTACTTTCTATTCTAATTTGTACTAGATAAATAAAGGGTAATGTCAAGACTATAACTAGACTATATATAGACATAGTGTGTTGGGTTGCGGATGTCAACACCGTCCTTTATCTTGATACAAAGCGAAGAAACAACAAACATTTTTTTGTAACATTCACATTTAATTATTATTTATCTCTACCAAGGCCACTAATATAGGTTCCTATAAGGAAGGAAATTTACCTGATGTATCCCAAACAGAATAGTTGACTCTATAGTCAGCTACCGTACAGGTGTAGCCATATTTCTCGAAGCCGGTCGGTGTGTATGCCTGAAACAATTCAAATAATATAATTGTTAAAAAATTAAATTAAATCAAATCAGCTTCACGCTGTATCCCGCACACAGCAAGGTAGGCAGAGGGAACCTAATGCTAAGTCACTCCGTTCCCCATTTTCTGCCGAATTCTGGAGGCATTGTGTGTTGAGTGGTAGAACTCAACGCCACGCTTTGCCTCGACCCCAGCGCGAAGAAATGGAAATACATATATACGTAAATAAATATTTCACTTCCGCGAGTGGAATTCGAACCCACAACCGTCGCGTTACAGTCACGGAAGCAAATGTAGATGCAAAATGTATTTTTAACTTTATTTATAAAAAAAAAACATACTGTATAAACTAATTTTTCATTGAACACAAGAAATAAAAGTGATTAGCGCAGAACGCCGGGCACCGGCGACGGCGCTCAGAACAAAAGGAGGTAATTGAATCCGGCAAGTTTACAATCGAATGAGTTTTTTCATATGGAAATTTTTCACTGTAAAAGTTGAATTGGAATTAGTTAGCTTTGAAAGCTTTCAACTTTGATATTTTTAAAGCTTTTTGCGATGTTTGTTTTTGTTTATTTTGTCGTGTCATATGGGGTTTTGTTTAGATAGACCATATGCTGTATGCGTGGGCAGAGGGAAGTTTAGATCCTAGTGTTAAGACACTTCAGATTCCCATTCAGACATTTTCGGTCCCTATTTTTCGCCGAATTCTTGAGGCATTGCATGTCGAGTGGTGGAACTCAACGCCGCGATACCAGCGAAAGAATGGAAATATAAATTTAAATAAATATTTATTAGTGAAGTAGGCTTTTGAAAGTGAAGTGCTCTTGGCACTTCCAAAATTCGGCGGAAAGTGGGGAACGGAGTGTATTAACATTAAGCTTCCTCTGCGTACCCTGCTGTATGCGTCTGACTTACTAATTTTTTTTAACTTCATTAATAATAGCTAGTCTTAATAGTACTGATGTCGTTTTATTCACTTTACATGCAATCCCGTATGGTCTAGTGGCTAGGATACCTGGCTTTCACCCAGGAGGCTCGGGTTCGATTCCCGGTACGGGAAATACTTTTTATTTATTTATTATTTGTATATATTTTATTATATTGAATTGCTTTTGCTTTTAATAATATTTTTTTCCTTACATTACACTAATTTTAATTATTACCAAATATTGGTTATGTTGATAGGTGACAATTAGTTGCAGTTATTTAGACATAACTTTTATATTTAATGTCGTAAATTAAATATTTTTTTAAAAGCTTTTATCTTTTATGATCACCCAAGTGTTCACCATATGGAGTTTTAAGACACTCGAGTATCTATTTATAAATTAATAGGTCAAAGTGAAGTGGATAATAAAAAATAAGACCAAACATTAAAAAAATAAACGTTTCGTTTCCTTTGCATTAATTATAGCAATTAGTTACCGACAATCTTAAGTAATGAAACTTAAAGCGATTTGTCAATAGAGTTAAATAAAAGCAGGAAATATGAAATAAACGATATAAATTATGAAATATTATAGTCATTTCTAAAGTGTTGTTTGATTTATATTTAGTTTTGTAGGACTGGTTCCCACTCGTGGCTTTTTTCCTTGGCTCTCTAGATAACATGATTAGAAGATAAAAAAAAAGATAAAAACCTATTATATACATTTGATCTTAACAGTAATGTAAAAAAAACGTGTTGAGTGGCGGAACTCAACGCTGCGTCGTTACTAGAGCAAGGAAAAAATATTAAATAATCATTTTTTCGAGTAGGAATCGAACGAACAACCTATTGCACGCTTATGAACTCACGGCACTTTCCTCCTGTTAAGTATAATTTTCTTGCAATTGACTTTTCTATTGGTAATTTTATTTAAAATTCCACAGAGGGTCATAGCAATGAATGTTAGGATCGTGCCTCTTGATCCTCTGCCCTCTGTCATGAGAGGCACGTAAGGGATATGTCATAAAATGCGAAGATAAAATAAAATGGTTGACATCTTACGCAGGTACGAGTGTGTATGTATTGAGGAGGACATTGAATTTCCTAACTTATAATCTATATAATTATTCTTTTTCTTGTGTAAAGTAACGAGCAAAGTGACGTGACACTAGTTTCTGTCTTTATTAGTAAAGACTCTGAAATTAACCACTTAGTGTGCGTAAGCGCATAGCGGTACTTTATACGATGACATTAGGACGGTCGTGGCGCACTTAAAGTGCGACAGGTTGTGGGTTCGATTTCCAGTCCAGGAAATGAAATATAGGAAAGGAACCTGGCAAACAGTTGTAACACCAGGTTCCCTCTGCCTGATTACTTCGCATAAAGCTAAAAAAAGGTACATGTACATTACAACTTTCTTTAATTACATTAACCGTTATCAAACAAACAAAATTCAATTATATTCGTATTATGATAATTAAAATTTGGTAATTCAATTACAGTAAAGCCTCATAAATAACCCAAGTGCTGGGAAACGGGAAACTTTTGGGGTGTTCCGGTAACGTAATATAAGTCGTAACTTCCAATGAATATACAATCCACATATCTTCTCAACGTTCTCTCCTGGAGCGTGTTTCATTCAAGGTTTTATTATTATGCGCGAGTTAAGAAGAAATTAGACTGGGTTATATAAATATATTATGAAAATTTATTGTTCATTTTTAGGGTTCCGGACCTCAAAAGGTAAAAACTTAATAGGATCATTCTCTTGTCCGTCTGCCTGTTTGTCAAATATTTA
This sequence comes from Heliconius numata, assembly GCA_016802625.1. Lineage (NCBI taxonomy): Eukaryota > Metazoa > Arthropoda > Insecta > Lepidoptera > Nymphalidae > Heliconius > Heliconius numata. The sequence goes on from JAEBDU010013220.1 coordinate 48,380, forward strand.
CTTATATCTAGGTCCCTTGGAATACAGAATAATCAGAGCCAAGCCAATAACTTTTTCACAGAAAATAAATCAATAGAAACTTATAATTGTAGTTCTTTTCAAGAAAAATGTTAAGTTTGTCAACTTTTATAAATTATACTTCCCGTTGACATATAATCCTGAAATTAGTACGGAGCCCACCGTATGCGAGTGCGACTCGCATTTGGCCGGTTTTTGGACTTTCAAATGGAAAAAATAATTATATTTATAAACTATACACATCTATTAAGATTTAGATAATAAATAAGACAAAAATGAAAATACAATTTTTTTTCCCCACAGAATTTGAATCCAGGACCAGAACAATATCAAATTCACAAATCGGTAAGTCAGAATTGTTTTCCTTTGAGGATTCATGCCGTGCAATAAAAGCCATTCGCGAAAACCGATTCATATTTTTCAACCGCCACTGAGGTGGAATATCGAATTTTATACTCTGTATATTTTAAACGGTGAATTCTTCTATTGAAAATGTGTTCACCGAAATGGTAATACTAAGAAATATGCATTTACTAATGTTTGAATCGATCCATACCTATATTATAAATTCGAAAGTAACTGTCTGTCTGTCTGTCTGTCTGTCTTTTACGCAATCAGGGCCAAACCGCTAATTTCATTGTGATAAAATACACATACAGAGGATACTTGAGGGTCTCGGGATGAACATAGGATACATTTTTTTTTATTTGTAATATTATCGATATATACCAATATATTAAAATACTTATTAATTTGACATGCAATTAATTCTGCCATGTTAATAAGAACCGTCGCTAAGCGACCGTTGCTAAGCAACGATTTGCAAAGAATGACGTTGTTAGAGAACGTCACCCAAAATGAGCTAGCTTAACGCATCTCTCTATTAAAAATTGAAAATAATTTCATAAATATTCGCATAGTTCAAGCGGGCGTAGCCGCGTTCGGGTCCACTAGTATTATATATATAGTAGAGTTGCAAATTATTACTTAAAAGTAAAATAAATAATGTCAGCGTCTTTAAAAACAGTAACTTTCCTGTCGTATATAAACTTTTTAAAAATATATACATATATGAAAGAAAACAACCCTCCACAAGGCCAAAATTTTACAAAGTAAATTTATACTAAATTTTTAGAGGAAACACTAATTGGCCATAATTAAAAGTGTAACAAAAGCCTCTGTTCTCCTAATTAGGTGCACTTACCACAATGACATCATTCCGCTATTATGCACCAGTTGACTGTACTTTGAAATTAAAAAAAATAATAATAGCTAGCCAAAATTTAGGAATTTTCCTATACATAAATATATATTGAGGCCAGTTGCGGCGCAGTAGCACAAGAGTGACTGACTGTAAATATGACAGGTTGTGGATTCTATTTCCACTCGAGGAAATAAAATATTCAATATTTTCATTTCTTTGCTCTGGTGACGAGGGAAAGCGTGGCGTCTAGTTCTGCCACTCTATTCAGAGCCTCAGAATTCGACACAATGCCCTCAGAATTTGGCGGAAAATGGGGAACGGAGTGTCTTAACACTGGGTTACCTATGTCTACCTTACTTCGACACCAGAGCGAAGAAATGCAAATATAAATTTAAGTAAATATTTCATCTCCTCGAGTGGGGATCGAACCCACGTCTAGTCGTGTTTACAGTCACACTTTGTGCCTCTGCGCCACGACTGCTTAATTATATTTAAAAATCGCGAAATCGACAAAAAATAAATAAATAAAAAAACACAACTATTCATATAAAGGCATTTATTTATACATATATATATTCTAATAAAATATTTATATAAAATTGGAAAACATATATGTATGTATGTATATGCCTTTTATTTCACCACACTAAAGAAATGAACACTCCAATTAAAAACCAGCAAGCTTTTAAAGTGCCATTCATCAATAGCTCACACAGATTATAAACTATAGGTACCAATTTGTAAAGCCTATCGTCGTGCAGTAGGTTTAGGTTCGATTCTCGAATGACGTAATGTTTATGTTATTTTACATATTTTTTCATTTTTATTTAACAACTGTCTGTGGCAAATGTCGAGATTTAGTTGAAATAGTCTTAAGAAATATCTTAACGAGATATTATATGTGTCGCTAACAATAAAAATATTCGTTTAATTAATAATAGATAGTTATTATACTAAAAGTTAAAAAAGGTATATGCTTCATACAAATTTAGTCAATTTCTCTATCGAGTGCTATATGTATATACGTACTTTCATATTTCACGGTACGAATCGAAAGCTCTATGAAATAAAAACTAGGGAGCTTTTTAGTAATAGATTAATGTCCGAAGCTCGATAGTTTATGTATTAGTCTATGCAGTAAACCCGCTGTCCGTTGACGTCAAGCGTGAATCTTTTAAAGCGTGTTACGTAGATTTATGTGTTATAGTTTACCTTACTGACAGGATTTATAATAAACTAGCTTTATCCCGCAGTCGTTCCTGTTTTTAAAAAGAAATAATTAAGAGTTATAGTATGTGAAATATAAAAATTGACAGAGAATCAATTCTCTGATTTAATTAAAATTACTGAAAGTCTCTTTAAGAGTGGCGACAAAAACGTTTTATTTTTTTCAGATTTATTACTAAGTAATATATTATCAAGTATTTTATTGGTTGAAACTCGAAGAAACATTCATCCTCAGAAATTTTCACATTTATTATGCTTATTATTATTTTACTTTCCTATAGGTCAGCCGTGACCCAGAATGCCTCCAGATTTTGGCGAAAAAGGGGTAACGGAAGTATTTTTAACAGGAACAGAGTGTCCTAACACTAGGTTTCCTCTGTCGATCCTGCCTTCAAAAAATATTATTAACTACCAATAACAAAACTTTTAACGTCAACATTTAAAAAAAATATTTACGAAAAAGGCGAACATTTATTTACTAACTGCTAAAGACAATTTAATTAAATACTACGCGACCTGAAAGCTCTATCATCGATAACCGTGTTATTTTTCTTTTCTAAGCAAATATAGTCGATAAATATTCGTTTTTTTTTCGTAGCTTGTTTTATTCGTAATATAGCATAGCGTAGGTAGAAAACATAGAGTCAAAACACTTCTTTTTCGTGGCGAAATTTAATGTCACACTTTGTCTTACCATGTCGTTAAGTAAATAAATAAAGATAAATCTCTAAGTATAGTGACCGCCGACTAATTTTAGGATTTGAATAGTTTTTTGATTGTTAACTTTTATATTTTTCATTATATTTTATAGATAAGTTTTCAATTTACGTATCAATGTATTTTCATAGTTAAACAAATATGAAAACGAAGAACAAATATAAGAATGATGAATTTTCAATCAACAATTTAACCGACGTATCGGTTAATAAAACAATGAACAGTGGCTTCAATTGTACAGTTTAAAAAAACAATACAAAATATCGACTGAAGTAAAAATAGCCTTTTATATAAACAAAATCATTTTTAACAATGCTATTTTACAATTTTAATTGCTTATAAGTAAAAAAATATACACATAGTAGGATACGTAGTGGGAACCTAGTGTTAAGGCACTCCCGTTACTTTTCTGACAGTACTTCCTTTCCAATTTTCGTGTCAGTATACACAAGTGTATAAGAAGAACGTATTGCTTAATTGGCGATGAGACTTTAGATCTTGGTTTCTAAGAGGAGTAAGAGGCTTATGTAAAAAGAATTAGAATCTTCAAAGAACATAAAACATAGTAATTTATACTCTCAAGATTATAGGGGTGGAAATTAAACAGAATATATATATAAAAATACTTAGCACCTAAAAATAGACTAGAAGGGCGATCCCCCCTATATTAAATGAAATAAAAGTTGAGATTCTAAGAAGCTATTGAGATGCCGAGTACGCACTCCTGTAAATAAAGAATACTTAGAAACCTTTTATTATTCTGTACCTTTCATTGCTATTGAGAGCAATGCGCTATAATATAATATACATTAGTACGAGTATCTATAGTGGCCGTCTTAGCGGCACAAGGTGTGACTGAACGCGACGCGTTCAATCCCCACTAGAGAAAATGAAATATTTATTTATATTTTCATGTCTTCTCTTTGGTATCGAGGCAAAGTGCGGCGTTTAGTCCCGCCACTCAACACGAAAAGCTTCCAAAATTCGGCGGAAAGTGGGGAACGGAGTGTCTTAACACAGGTTCCCTCTGCCTACCAACTTCAATTCGTTACAGAATTAGGGAATGAAAATAAATGGTTCCCCTCAAGTGGAAATCGAACCCATCGACGCGGCACCATGATAAAAGAAAAATAAAAAGAAATAAATATTTTACACGTAAAGTATTTTCAATATTAATTTTAATCCTTCGTATGGCACATTATCGTTTTATTGAAGAACTTGTTTATTAAAAACCTTTAAGTATTTTTTTCTTTGAAGAATGTGAACATTTTCAATATCGAAATATTTGTATCAGTCTTCATTTGGATGCTTTATAGCTCTTATAAAAATATATTTTTTATAATATATATGTTATTCATATTAATAATAAGCTCAATGGTACAACGGCGTTTGACTATAAATGCAACGATTGTGGGTTCGATCTTACTTCGGGAATGCTTATGGTATGTAGACAAAACAAGGCGTTAAGTTACGCCACTCAAGACGCAAAGTCTGCATAAATAAAATTAATATATAAAGCATTAGGTCAAATGAACAACGACGTATCATTTATCAAAATCAGTTCACCTGTTTAACAGATACAGAGAAACAGACATACATATATACGTTCGCGCTAAACACATAACCCTCTTTTTGGGCTTCACCGCAGTCGAGTAAAAAACTATTTCCATGTAAATAAACCAATTTATAAAACATATAACAATATGTACAGCGTGTTCACACAGCGAGAAAGGAAATTATTCATTCTGTATTGAAACGCCATTTATACGCGTCTCCTGAATTCTTAACACACATATGGATTATTGTAACAATATTTTACAATATATTCTCGTACTACATTTATCTTCTTTGTTACTAGAAATATAGTCAATATTTATTCTAGTCACTTTTTTAGTCTAGGACTTTTTTTGTTGCAATTTTGTCTTAACACGTGGTTCCCTCTGCCTACCCTGCTGTGTGCGGGAAACAGCGTGAAGCTGATTTTTTTATATTTGAAAATATAACTACCAAATTAATTCAAGTCTCGACTCTGTCACCATAGCGACAAATATAGTAATTACTTTGATGTTTGCCAACTAACGTAAACAATACATAGAAAACTATGTTTAAATTGAGTCACAAGTACACATCTAAGAATCAAATTGTAACTTTACTATAGAATTTACTGTAAATGAATATCATTTATATTGACATACAAACTGACAAACATAATATACCTATGTAAGCCAGAGTTTATGTTAACAAAATTAATTTGTTCTCTTCAACTACTATGCCATCTTGTCAATTATTTAGAGAAACTAGAGGTTTGAGACTTCAATTAATTTTAGTTTAAATGTACCTACCTAAACATATATTATTATATCTTTTATAAATTGATATTATTATAAAATATATATTTCTAGATATTTCATTTTTAATTTCAAATTATCATTTTAAAGACAATATCTAAGTATATATAGATATTTTAAGTTTCAGCTAATTCAATTAAGCAATTATTTATTTTTATAACTTATTTATTTTTGAACCGATTTTAATAAAACAAACACTAAATGTATATCAAAATAAAACTGTGAAATTACAATTGAAATTGTGCTTAAATTCAATCAAATCAGCCTTTTCGGGTCCACTGCTGGACATAGGCCTCTCCCAGGGTGCGCCAAAGCTCCCGATCCTCCGCCTTC